>JAOTRQ010049693.1:0-15531 GCA_028565875.1 Hoplisoma paleatum
CCGGCCGGTCCTAGTGCCCGCTTTCTTCACATCACGTTGGCATTATTATAAAAACTAAGTTAGATTTTACGATTCTTCTCGACTTTTGTTCATTTTTGTTTTATCTGGTCGTCGTGGTTTCTGATCTGTTACTCAGTAATATAAACATCTGAGTAATAATGTGAATTTGTGTTGGGTTTTGCTCTCTGTGGCTTCCTGTTGGCCCCTTGTTCTCATCCAACACCTCCTCCTCCTCCTCCTCCTCCTCCCCTACTTCCGTTTATTAAAAAAATAAAAAACCACACCAACCCCCATCACACACTGGTTCACTTGTACAAGTTGGTTCCAGCTTCCTACACTTATAAATATAGACACACAAACACACACCAATACTGGAACTAAATACTGTATTATTATATATTTATTTTATATTTCGTTTATCTTTAGATTCGTCTAAACTGAACAGATTCTGCATCTTCATGTCATGGATCTATCCGGTGAGTAATAAACCAGGGTTTAAACATTTTAACTTCGTGGGATGTGTGCGTGTGTGTGTGTGTGCGTGTGTGTGTGAGTGTGTGTGTGTGTTTGTGGGGGGTGATTGGTGATGGGGGGGTGGAGGGTTAATGTTCCCTCGGGTCAGGTACAAATGTACTTGTAATGAAAGCACCGAGTAACGCTCGAGTGTTTTACAGTGTTAAAATAAATAAATCACAACGTTTCAGTCCAGCATCAATCTGATCACCAGTGTGTCTCACATCCAGCCACATATCTGACTCTCTATTTCCTTCCTGTCTGTCTGCTACCTACCTGTTTATCTACTATCCCCCTGTATATCTATCTTCTACCTACTACAAACCTGTCTATCTGTCAACTACCTACCTGTCTGTCAACTACCTACTTGTCTATTTATCTACTATCTACCTGTCTGTCTGTCTGTCTACTACCTACCTGTATATCTATCTTCTACCTACTGGTCTATCTACTACCTACCTGTCTGTCAATTACCTCTCTGTCTGTCTACTACCTACTTGTCTTTTTTATCTACTATCTACCTGTCTGTCTGTCAACTACCTGTCTGTCTGCTCTGTTTCATTGTTGCTATTATGAGACCATCCATAAATATTACGACATTATTAGTGCAGCGTTTATATTCTTATGATAAATATAAAATATCTTAATATAATTAAGATAGACAGCAGCTCTGTCTATTTTTCAATCGCTTTTGTTTGCTGTCCTGTCCTGTAGGGGGAGCCTCGTAGTGCGAGCCAGTGTGTTACATTACCATGAATCTGTTCAGTTTTCTAACACTTAAATATTTCTTGACTTTACTAGACAGAAACAATCCTGGTTATGGACAAAATCCACCAGTCCCACCAGGTGAGAGTTGTTTTCTTTGTGATCTGATCTCCACGGAGACAATATGTTATGACATCACACTGACACATCACACGTATTTCTCTCTAGGCTATGTTCCCCCTCAGGCGCCCGTCATGATGCCAGCTCCTCAGAGACCAGCCGGATGCCCACCAGGCCTGGAGTACCTAACACAGGTGATCTGCAGCGTGTGTGTGTGTGTGTGTTCCTGAACACGGCGTGTTTAACATGTGTGTGTACGTGTGTGTGTTTTACATGTTCGTGTGATCAGGTCGACCAGCTGCTCGTTCATCAGAAAGTTGAGCTGGCTGAAGGTAAAACACAAACACGAAGATGTTGTGTGTCGCCTGTGTTGTGTTTCACCCACGCTGTTTGTTACCTGTGTTGTGCGCCCCCTGTGCTGTTTGTTACCTGTGTTGTGTTTCACCCACGCTGTTTGTTACCTGTGTTGTGCGCCCCCTGTGCTGTTTGTTACCTGTGTTGTGCGCCCCCTGTGCTGTTTACCGTTCAGTGGTCCTCGGCTGGGAGACCAACAACAAGTACGTGGTGAAGAACTCCATGGGTCAGCAGGTTTTCTTCGCGGCCGAGGAGAACGACTGCTGTAACCGGATGTGCTGTGGACCCATGCGTTCCTTCGTCGTCCACGTGCAGGACAACATGGGGCAGGAGGTGATGACCCTCGTCCGACCTCTACGCTGTGCCAGCTGCTGTTTCCCCTGCTGTCTACAAGAGGTACTGCATTTGGTGTCTAATAGCATCGATGTCACATTTAAGATTTGATTGTCATTGCACCTGATAATAGAAACATTGTAATATTTAGCTCGAGGTCCAGGCTCCACCCGGCACGCCAATAGGATACGTGGTCCAGAAATGGCATCCTTTCATACCAAAATTCACCATCCAAAATGAGAAGAAGGAGGACGTGCTGAGGATTAAGGGGCCCTTCTGTGCTTGTAAATGCTGTTCGGATGTGAACTTTGAGGTAAAGTGGACAGTTATTTATTGATTTTGAACTGTCTCCCTCTTCTGGACGATCTTGGTGCTGCGACAACAGATTCCTACCTCATCTAGCAGTGTTATGACATCCCTGGTGCGCCACCGTCATCAACCCTGAGCGGACATGAGAAGCAGAACGACAGCAGCCCAACATCTCTGATGCTTAAAGAAGCTTTAAAAGGAAGAGGGAATTAATTTGATGATCATGTTAAGGCAGTCAGTGATTCTGTTCTGATCTTCTCAGGTTTTGAGCATGGACGAAACTGCCAACGTGGGGACCATCAGTAAACAGTGGACAGGATTCGTCCAGGAAGCTTTCACGGACGCCGACAACTTCGGCATCAAGTTTCCCATGGACCTGGACGCCAAGATTAAGGGCGTACTTCTTGGGGCTTGTTTTCTAATCGTAAGCACACACGATTCCATTCTACATGAGATTTTTCTTTTCGTATTTAAGTGAGTGCAGTTTAAATCGAGTTCGAACCCGTATGTTAGTCGTGTATCAAACACCTATATCGAATAAAGAAGTTATTAAGTTAAAACTAAATATAAAATAAATCTGCACTTTAACATTAAATATAAACTAAAACCAAACTTTTTAGGAAAGGTTGGAATGGAACCTTCGACACACAGACCACAGTATATGAACAAAGGTCTTTTTTTATTAACAATGAAATAAAAGAGAAACTCAAACCTGATGAAAGTTGCTGACGCCACCGTATAATGATCATTTTTTTAAAAAACTTTATAACCAGTGACTGTTTATCTTTGTAGGACTTCATGTATTTTGAGCAAAATCAGAACAAGCATTGATCAGGACGTTTCTTCTTGGGTAAGTAACCATCCATCCATCCTTCCATCCATCTATCTAAATATCTAAATACACCTATATAATTGTATCTAAGCTTGTTAACTATAAATGAATGTAATATTTTATTTCTTCTCCGGTTTAGTCGCTGTGAAAACCAGGCTCAAAACCTTCGCTGTACTTCATCTACACTTTTAAACCATATAAATATAGATAAATTGCATGAGTTTACGTGTATTTAATATTTTTACTACAAATATGTGAATATTCGACATCATTTGCATCACGTGTATAATTTCTATGCCGTTTTTAATCGTTTCGATAATGAACCTCTAGGTGGCGCCAAAGACAACATTGCAGCTAGTTTTGATTACTGACACAAACAGGACTCAGGATGACACGGTTTATCATTGATAAATAAAATGTACTGTATTTATTCACGTTTTACGACACAGGAGTTGCCAATAATCGTGTTTGTCAGTCGAGAACAAGGTTCTGATCACGTGCCTGATTTCTGTCTAGCCAAAAAACTTGAAACTATCACATTTCCTGCAGTTCACAGACGCTTTTGTCCGACGCTTATGACTGACAACAGTGTCACCTTTGCCATTGTGAGGCTTAAACCGATAACCTTCTAATGACCAATCCAGTACCCTCACCATTGAGCCCTTGGCCGAATACTATTATTGCTTATATTTATATTTTCACCATTCAGCAGACACCTTAGCCGTGAACATTTAGACAACTCAACATTTACAGTAATCGAGGGTTAAGGGCTTTACTCAGGGGCCCAACAGTGACAACTTACACTTACATTTTCAGCATATAGCAGTTGCTTTTTATCCAAAGCGGCTTACAGTATAAAGTCTGAGCACTTGAGGGTTGAGGGCCTTGCTCAAGGGCTTAACATTAAGCTTAAGTATCGTAAACACCTTGCTTTATAACTGCTTTATAACCTTATGACCTGAATAACAGACCAGACGTACTCAGTCTAATTTCCTTGAGGCCTTGTCACCAACAAACACTGTGACCAAACACTTGAAGACATAAATGGTTTACTTCATATTCTTCTTTAATTTGATATAATCAGTTTTGTTTAACATGCCAAAACCAACGTGGGTTCCTAGTATTTATACCCCAAATCGTATATATATACCGCACATATGTACTCGATTCAGATATATAAATATATAAAGAATTTCATATCTAAAGCATAGATCATATTTTACTGACTCCGAAGCAGAATTCATGTTTGATGATTTTCCCTAAAGTGTAAAAGAGTAAAATAAACAAAACAATTCATTTGTCTGGTTGAAAGACAGTGATTATCGCATTTCCGAGATATAAATTAATTGCATTGTAACAACTAATTGAATCTACATATGAAAAATGTGTATGATGTAAAAAAAACAATGTGTGTTATGAAAATAAAATTGTCTATCATAAAATGAGTCGTCTTGTGTATTGTGCACTCTTTTATTAAAACAATGCATGTAAAAATCCATCCATAAGAAAACAAACCTTCTAATTAACGTTAATTCAAAACAACCCTGGCCACAAAAATGGAACTTTATTAGGAATATTCCTTAAACTTATTTGTTTTACTATGACATAAATGTACAGTTATGAGGCTATCCTAGCATGTTAGCATTTCCTAAATCCAAAACTTCTCTCTATCTATAATATTACTACAAATAAAATCTGATAAACTTGCGCTGCCAACTCTGACAGCAAATCTTTTCACAAATATGAAAGTATTTAGAATTTATTAAACACTAAATGTATTATTAATAAGCACAAGCTAAAATATGGAGGAAAGACAAATCCATGCATCATCGAGCTATTTATGAGGCTAAAATGTTATAAAATTATTATATATATGTAGTTTGAACGTGCTTCATAGATTTTATTAGAAATATTTAATACATTTTGTAGTAAAATGAGCTTTATGTAGGTTTTATGTTGAAGTTTATGTGAATTCGAACCTCTAGATGGCACAACAAGACAATAATGCTACTGAGCTACACCGGTAGCATCAACTTCATACATCGTTAAATCTGTTTGTAAAATAAAATTAATTCCACTTCTTTACACACTAATTGCCAATAATAGCTAATCCTAAATACTATATTTTGCCAAAAATAGTACAAAAGCACAAAACTTAGTCGTTATTTCAACAAACATTGACATATTGTGGCCGGTTAGCTTTGAATTAGCATTTTAAACATGTCTCCTTGCTAATTAGGAACTATTTTGTTTTATTACAAGCTTGATAAATATATTTTGTACACACAAATCAACTCTTTGTCAGTCACAAACAGTCACAAACGTTGTTATAAAAGTAAGCATTCTGTAAAAGGGTCGCACAGCAAGATGGAGCAATTATGAATCATATTGCATTCGGCTGAAATCATTTGTAGTATATAAACTTGACTCTGTGATTATTCTCCGTTATTGAACATGAGTATGTTTTACCCACTGGTAGTTATTACAACCTTGTGTAAAGGCTTTAAACGTCTTACTAAAAGTAAGCTGGGAATTTGGGATCCGGCGTTGGACGAGAAAACTTGGCTTATGTTTGAGGTTCCAATTGAGTCCAAATGTCTGTAATAAGTGTAAGGTCAGGCGGTTCCTTCATATCATGCACATAATCATGTTTTTATGCACCTCGCTTCACCCCACACAAGCAATTTAATTAAGTTTGCTGTGCTGTGAAATTGTAAGATCCAGTCCCACTGCATGAAATCCAAAAGGTGCGTCTGGTTAGAATATAATAAGCCGCGTCTGATACTGATGCAACTTGGAATGGAAGACGTGTGTGTTTTTATTGGACTGGAACAAGTGTTTGATGCTTTTTTGGACTGGCATGAGCGTTTGATGCTTACCCCCTGTGAATTGTGCTGAGAATGTCCTGAGTGTGGAAAACAAAAGTGTTGTGACTGCCGGATGTGTTTGGTTTGATCAATAATGGAGGACTCGTCTGACTCAGCTGACGGAAAGTGGCAGAAGAAGGTCTGATTAATGCATCGGTCTGATTTACCTGTCACAGATGCAGAACTAAGCTGTAACTAACCAGACGAAGGAATTGCAAAATGGAAGAGCTGATGTGTTTGTTCACATTTATCATTCAAATAGATTTGTGATTAATTAATATGTTGTTAAATAATGCTTTATATATGAAATGGCCAAAGGGGTAAGGAGAAATGTTTTTTATTAATATATATGGATTGTGTTTTATCCACAACCATTGGGTTGACATATGACCTCGAAGCATTCCAGTGACCTGCATGGAACCCTGAGCTCGGACATGGTCGGTTTCTTTATTTCAGATTTAGCATGCCAATTAGTTTGAGAAGGAAATTTTTAAAACAGACATAAGAGTATTCAAATCAGTCCTAAACTATTAGCAATCATTTCAGACAGTGCTACAAAAAAGACAACACAGCTAGCCTCGACTTGCATGCTAACTTAACAGTTAGCAACATTAGATTCAGGTATTTTACAGAGATCAGTACACAACTATTCCTCACCATGACATGTAAGCTGGTCTTCTTGTTACACGGTGCTAAAAGGAGTGAAATTTAAGAAGAATAAACTAACACTTATAACACTTAGCATATTCTAATGTCTTAAAGTATGCATGCAGTGCATCCGACTAAGGTTCAAGGGCCTTGCTGGGAGGCCAATCAGAGGTAGCTCTTCCCTAGTCCATGCTGTTCACACATCTTGTGTGATTAATTCCTTCAGGTATCAGCATGCTAACGTAAGAAACAGCAACACAGGTTAGTACATTTAGAGATAACCAGCCATGAGATGTGTGCACGTCTTTGCGCTGTAGGAGATCACAAATCTGCTTTTAAAAAGCAGAATTCTATCAGCTTGTCTACTTTTTATGATTTTTTAATATAAATATTTGATATCTGATCATGTACGCGAGTCTGTATTGCATCAGTGTTTAGGTGCACAGCAAAAACAACCAAAACATGCAGGTGACCCAGTTTGTTTACTCCAAACAGTATTGACTTCAAGTGATGGCAGACAGCAGATGTGCAAATGATTTATTATTTATTTGCAGAGTTAAATAAATAAACTAATTAATTAAATAACCCAAATACATTTTTTTATTTCTGCAAGCGATCATTTTAGCTGTAGCTACAGTCAATTGTATTCGTCTGGTCACAAGGACACTCGGTGGACACCAAATTAATGAAACGTGCCTTTGTTACCGGTTTTAATAACAATACGTTTTATAAGACTTGGCTTAGTGGTTACAGAACTGGAGTGGTAATCAGAGGATCATTTATTTAAGTCACACCACTGTTGGGCTCTCGAGCGAGGCACTTTATTCACAATTTCTCACACAGTTTGATGTACCTGTAATGTAAGTCGCATTAGATACAGACGTCTATAGCTAAAAGCTAAAAAGGTACATGTAGCTCAATTTTGGTTGCCATCAGGACCCACCGAGTTCATTCACACCAGCCATTTTATAACACGCGCACCTTAAAATGTCACATCATATGAAACGTCCACATACTTTGTGCGTAGGTTATAATGTAGGTTATGCAAACCTTTTTTTCCCCTTCAAATGATTGTTCATCTGTTTGGTGGTTGAGCATAATACACATGAAGCATACATCCGAGCAGTTGCTAAGAGCCTTATTGAAGGCTGTACTGAGCACTTCCTGCTCGATCTACAAAAAAAATCTTTTTCACAGCTTGGGGTTACTGAAAATATCTGACAGGTAGACGTTGAGACGTTTAGCCTCTCTCCGAGCCCCCCGCGGTGGGTTCAATCCATTTCTTAGTCGTAGTTTTGAACGGCGTTTACCTATCGCTCAACAAAATCTCTGAAGCGGAGGTCCAGAGAAATGCTTCAAATGAGCTTAAATAATAAAAGCAGATATTTAGATAGACAAGATGTAGAAACTAATATCCACTCGACACCAGTCTCGTCTTGTCTCATCTTGTACGCATCACAAATCACTCTGACAAATCGAACTAACGACCCGTTACTGACAATAAAAACACGTTACTTCATACCGATGCTGGTTTGATCAGGAACTGCGACTCCACACGTCGACTGTAGTGGTGAATTCAACAACCTCACCGTCTTATCTAGTGAGGGATCCGGTGACGCCTTATAACACTTTATACACATGTCGTAAGGTCATTCGAACCCGGAACACCGGTGCGTTTAAGCCATGATGCTAACATGTGTAGCGTCGTACCATTCAGAACGATGTGAGGACGTGATACCACGTGTATCAGCATCTCAATTATCATCTCTATTGATATTAAAAACCAATAATAATATAATAATAGTGTGTAAATAATGTCTAGATGTAGTTTATTATTATTTTAGTTTCGTCAGTTAGGAAGTATCATTTGATTTGAGATGTTTGATGGTCGTATAAGGTAAGGTGAGTCTCATGTAAGATGTATCCCACTTGAGAACGAAAATGCTCATTTAAAGATCTTTACTTTTAATTCTTTATTTCTTGCTTGTTTATTCTCAGAACTCCGAAACTGTTACTGGATTTTTTAGCTTTTTTTCCCCCGTGCTCATTTATCCGGATCATCATCGGCACCGCGGTCGATAACCAATTAGGATTTTGAGCAATTGAACAATGACTGGAAAGTTAAAATGTCAACATTAATTAGGAGCCTTTACATCGATACTGCGTTGGGTAATCTGCGTACTGTCAGCTCCGGAATTATCGGCATCCTCCCATGGATTTTTGAAGTCGTCTGGTCAATGAAAGTCAATGAAAGAGTGAAAATATAAAAGAAATCCAACCAGGACTCGAAATAAACAAATAAATTCCACCAATTCTTTTAGCACTCGGGTGTCAACCACAGTATTAGTGATCTGGCGTTGTGTTAGCTCTTCCTTTGACACAAACCTCCTATTTATCCAGGCTTGGGATCTTGGCATCCTAGAGACGAGCTACCTATTGGAAAATGCAACATCTCTGATGAACTAGGCATGGACTGTTGGAAAAACCCGTAGCTCCCAATGGAAACCCATTACATAAAAGATTGGTGAAAAGTCTCTACCTGCCATCCCAGACAGAAATAAAATTTCAGATAGTGTATATCCCTCCTTATAACGGGGATGCTTCTTTCACATACCTGTAAAGAACATATAATAGGTTTTATAACCAGTTTGCACACACATGAGTGTGTATTGTATAGACGGAATACACTGGAGGTGGTCCACATCCTCGCTATATCAGATGCTAACTCTCAAGGACGGCGGTAAACACTGGCGGCTTTTTGCTGTCTCCAGTTGCCATGGCTTCTTCTTCTTCTTCCTTGTCCAGATTAGTCCTATGATTCTCGTTTCCCTCGAAGGTGGATGGAATAGTTACACCCGGTCGCGCTTTGTTTCTTCTCGGGGCTTTTTAAAATCTGCTGACGCTTCTCTCTGCCGTTTCTTATTTTAGGTTGTTGGCGAGGTTGGCGAGGTTGGTCTCACCTTTAAGTGCTAGCACGGACGCTACGCCATTTGTACTTGTCACAGTCGTCGAGTATGGCGTATTTTCGCTCCCGCTTCAAGCATAACTCGTGTATCATATAGTGTGTTATACAGGCTGCTTCGGCGTTATAATGAGCGAGAGGGCGAGGCGTTCCCTCGTGTGCCTCGCTGCCCGGCGCTGAAGGAGTTTAAGGGTCTGTAAAGTGCATTTTGTGGTCGTGTTGTGGCGACCGGCCAGTTTGCCATTACACTAAGGTGTGTGTGTGTGTGTGAGACTGTGTGTGCAGCATCATCTCCCATAAAACATTTAAAGTATGAAGTTGTATTCCACATCCTGAAGCTCGTACCGGTTTATTTCTCCATCCGTATGGAATCAGTTATAAAACGATACGATCGGTTCGTTTATCTTTTTTGTTTTAACGTCCGTCCGTGTGGAGTTTGTGTGTTTTTCCGATACGGGTTTCCTCCGGGAGCTCTGTTTTCCTCGTGTAATCCCAAGATGTCGAAGTGAGGCACAAAACACGTCCATAACTGTGTTTGAGATGCAGTGATGAAGATGCAGTAGAGATGATCAGTGTTGGGAGACTTTACTTAAATAAAAAGTTATTAGTTATCGTTACTTCGTTACTTCTCCCAAAAGTAAACAAGTCGTATTTTACTCCGATTGTGTTTTCACCGCTACAGCCGTCGTACGTACTCACAGATCAAACCTGCTTCAATAAAGCATTTATACTTCATTTATTAAATGTTAAGAGACATTTTATAGTAAAAAATAAATAACACGACTGATATTGATTGCAAATGTGAAATGATTAATCACTTTAATCGTGTCACTAGTGCAACGGTTGCCAGATTCGTTTTTTTCCCACGCTTCCACGCCTCCTGACTCTGCAAAAATGATTTTGCATAGTTTATGTCTACCTCAGAAATAAAAGGTTGCCATGTTCCAATAAATAAAAACATCGTGGGCTGCACAGTGACCACTCGGTTACCACTAAAGCGAGAGGTCCTGGGTTCAATTCTGGAGGTGCTTTCCTTTGTGTGTGTGTGTGTGTGTGTGTGTGTGTGTGTACGGTGTCAGGTGGAGAGAGACACGCCGCACCTTGTTGCTGATGGTTTACTGTGGATATCGATCTGGAGTCGCCTTGCGCGCTGGGGGGTTAGGGGGGTTTGGTTCTGATTGACGGCGTCGTCCGAGATGAATCGAGGCCGCCGGGTCTGTCTCAGGGTTTGTGTGTGTGTTTTAAAAACGGGCGTGGCTGTCTGGCTTTGAACGCCCTGCTGCATATTTGATATCTTTGCCGCGGGCGTGACTACGGCCGGGCCGCGCCGCTCAGGATTAGTGTAATACGATTAATAAATAAAAACCTGGCAACTTTTCACCTCCGGCGCAGAGGCCTTCACGCCGGGGCTACGTGGGCAGCATGAAAGAGACATATGAAGATTTGGAACCCATTATGGACAGGAATCCAGACAAATAGATAAACAGACAGACAGACAGATGACCGTTTGGAACCCGTTATGGACACGACTCCTGACCATCGTTCAGACGTTCTGTGATTCGCCGCTGCCCTTGAATGGCTATAAAGTCACATAAAGACGACACCGAGCAACACGAGTCGCCGCTGACGCTGCCGGTGGCTCTCAGACAATCGAATCGTCCTAATTGGGCCTCTGATCGTCGCCGAGGCGTGAAATGGAGTCTGTGGCTGGCGGCGGGATTCAGCGCGACAGGAAACGGCGATCGGACCGGATGAGGTGTGGCATTTCACGCCGCTTCACATCCTGTTTTAGTGCCTGTAAAAGATGAAGCAGACGATTATCAGGACGCGCCGGTATGACCGTAAATCATTTTAATCCTCGTTTCCATTTACTTTTAATGGAGTTTCAGTAGTAAAGTAATAAGTTATCATAACTAGTTATTAACTAAGTTGTAATAGTAACTATTTATTCTCTTTATCTGTCGGCATTACATAAACACAGATCAGTTCTCGAGGACGTACCGAGGACGTATCGATGATGTATCGATGATGTATCGATGACGTATCGATGATGTATCGATGATGTATCGATGATGTATCGATGATGTATCGAGGGCGTATCGATGATGTATCGATGACGTATCGATGATGTATCGATGACGTATCGATGACGTATCGATGACGTATCGATGACGTATCGATGACGTATCGATGATGTATCGATGACGTATCGATGACGTATCGATGACGTATCGATGATGTATCGATGATGTATCGATGATGTATCGATGATGTATCGAGGACGTATTGAGGAATGAGAGGCGCTCTCAGATTTGCTGGGTCCGTGCCAGGGACGAGGACCCCCCCTCTCTCCACCCCTTCCCCACCGTCTGCTCAGATCTGACAGCTTAC
This sequence comes from Hoplisoma paleatum, assembly GCA_028565875.1. NCBI lineage: Eukaryota > Metazoa > Chordata > Actinopteri > Siluriformes > Callichthyidae > Hoplisoma > Hoplisoma paleatum. The sequence continues at coordinate 12,035 of JAOTRQ010049693.1, forward strand.
AGATGTTCTTACTGGCTTGTTATCACATCCGAACACTCGGGTTCGACAGGAACGTTTAACAGCAGATGTTTTATATAAAACCAGCAGCAGCAGATTTTCTCTCTGAAAGCTGTGAAAAAGGAAGTGTGATGGGACTTGAACCGACGACCTTCCGATCACTAGTAAAAGTGTCCGGCTTAAGCAAATAAAGCAAATTCTTTTCTACTTTTTTGTTTTAGGAAACATCTGCCGTGATTTCTTTCTTTCTTTATTTCATCTAGAGAGACAGACAGGTAGGAAGAAATATAGACAAACAGACAGATACATTAATAAGCAGGCAAGCAGACAAGTGGATAGATAGATAGACAGACAGGTATATAGACAGGTAGATAAACAGTCAGACAGACAGGTAAGTTGACAGATAGACAGACAGGCAGGTAGACAGACAGATAGGTAGGTAGATAAACAGACAGATAAACAAGTAGATAGACAGATAGACAGACAGACAGACAGACAGGTACTTTGCGTGTCTGCATACTTTGCCGAATGCTGCAGATAAAAGCTTCATTATAATTGGTACAGATTACCGGGGTACAAAAACTATGAATTAGTAACTATTTACAGATATTTTATTACTTTATTTTATCGCTGAAATCATCCGAAAGGTTTAAACCCCCCCTACACCCCCCCTACACCTCTCCCCCCCCGGTCTGCCTCAGCGGCTCTGCTGTCGATCAGAACATCCAGCGGACACCTTAATAATAAAACCTCAGACCTCCCCCGCGGTTCCCGTGTACAAATTAGATTCCTGTCCGAGCCGCTGCCGACGGTGTCTCTTGCTCTGGTGTAATTACCCGGGTGGCACCCGCGGCCCTGGCAGAGTGGCGTTTAATTGGCAGGTCTGCCTCCCCCTCAGGTGAAGCCATGCATTATAAATGCCGTGATTTGTGGGCGACGCGGCAGCCGGCGATCACTCGGCGACACTCGGCGTCAGTCATTCCTGACGAGGATGGTGAGGACGGCGTTCCCGGAAACGGAGGAGATGATGATCTGACCATCTGATGAAATACATGAACCTGACCGGTTATTATCTCTCAGCACGACACACACCCACCCACCCACACACACACACACACACACACACACACACACACACACTGGTGCCAGTAATTAAGCTCGATCGGGAAGCTCATTCCACGCGGCGTGTCAGATTCCTTCAGCAAAAATAACAGTTTCATCAAGAATCGGAATGAATCGATTCACTCGGACGGTTCTTTTAAAAGGAATCGTTATTCAGTTCAAACAGCAGGGGGCGCTATGTTTCTGAAACAAACTATTTTTGCGACTTCAGACACAGCGGCACGTTTTTCCTTCCACCACTTCTTTTGAATATTAAAAATGTGCATTTAAAAAACCTGAATGAACGAAGCTCAGGATTAAAAAAAAGATCCAAATATCAATAAAAACACTTTTAATTCTTGATCGTGATGTAAAAGTTTTCAGTGTCGTCATGGAAACGTAACAAAAGTGGATGAAACTTTTTGTTTAGTGAATAAACGACGACGTTTCGGCGTCTAAATGTTTCTTTTATATTGGGTGTTTTCCACTGGACAGTCCGGTTCATCTGCTCCTGTATTTTGGAGCGTGAGACCCGGGAGACCCAGCGTGAGTGCTGCTGATTCTGATTCGGTTTAATAAGGAATCGAGTTCATACCAGTCAGAGTCGCTCAAACGAATCAGTTCAGTCGATTCCTCTGAATCGGTCGCTCATCTACCGAAGCGTCATTTGTACTGAAAGTACTAAAGAGCTAGTTTCTCTGAAGCACTCTGTCGAGACGCCCCCTAGAGGATATTATACAGATCTGCTGTCAATAGAAACAAATTTTTTCTTCTGATATTTAATAAACGCGTCTCACACACACACGCGCAACGTTTGGATGTCGCCTCACAGCAAGATGTTAAAATATATATATATAAGCACCTGAAAACAGGTCCTGTATTTAAAATAATCTGTTAAAATTCAGTCTTATAGAATTAAAGCTGAAATTTTCAGCTTGCTGTGTAATTTCATTAAACCTCCTCGTCTCCACTCGCCTGGAACTGAGCTTATAATTACAACGTCCTGTAAAATTGAACTTTCATTGGAAGCGCCGCGTCCTTAAGCTGATATGACAGCGGCGCCTCGGCTAATTATCACAACATCGTTGGCTCCACCAGGCTCACGGTGAGAGCAAACGGCCAGATCGAATCCGACTACGTGTCGGGCGCTTATGGATTCCGGTGTCAGGAAGGAAGAATGGAACGGCGCGTGTGCATGAGATATAAACGCTTTATGTCTGTTAAAAGCTGCAGCCACGATATGATCGTTATATCATAGTTAGAATCATCCGTGCTCCACTAGGGGGCGGCAGTGAGCATACATACCAACCCGTTTGCCCAGTGGAGCGCTGCTCGGGGGGATCGAACCGGCGACCTTCACAATCACAAACTATCAAAACGTTAAAAGCGGGAACGTTTGACACTTTTGAGCACCTGATGGTGAACCGAGGGCCTCGCTCAGGGGCCCAACAGTGGTGGTAGTGAGTACAGACGACTCGCTGATTACTTTATTACAAGCTCATTGTTTTAACCACTAGACCATCACTGCCCAAGCATCATTTTTAAAATGTTATACAAGATGGACTGTTGACCTGTTCAGGTGTTGAGTGTATTCGCACAGTGTGTGTGTGTGTGTGTGTGTGTTACCGTGACTTTACATCCCATGATTTAAAAAAAAAGGATCCTAATTTCGTAATGTCTGATAATGTCTGACTAAAACAATTTCCCTATTTCCGATGTTCGACTCTAAACATATTTATTTGTTTATTTGTTTATTTGTTTATTTCTAGCCAATCGGACGGAACTGAAACATTCCGGCGCTTGTGTTAGTCGAAGGTCCGGCTCGTTGAAACCGGACATTCCTGAACGTTCCGTCTCAAGCGAGCGACTGAATGGACGACGATTCGACACTCGGCTTCTTTCATCCTGAAATTTCCAACATTCCACTCGTTTGGACACGACAAAACCACGAACCGTGTCGCGGGCGGTGAATCGGACGGGGCCTGAACCCGTGTTCCAGTCCCGTGGGGGTGGGGGGGGGGAAATAATCCTTCGTTATTTACATTCTAGACGCCTGATAAGATGAAAAGCACCTCGCAAATATGAGACTGAGGAGTGAATTCTGATCATGTAATCCACGTTACTCACGTAAAGAAACTTTTACTCACGTTACTCACGTAAAGAAACTTTTACTCACATAAAGAAACTTTTACTCACGTTACTCACGTAAAGAAACTTTTACTCACGTTACTCACGTAAAGAAACTTTTACTCACGTTACTCACGTAAAGAAACTTTTACTCACGTTACTCACGTAAAGAAACTTTTACTCACGTTACTCACGTAAAGAAACTTTTACTCACGTTACTCACGTAAAGAAACTTTTACTCACGTTACTCACGTAAAGAAACTTTTACTCAC
>JAOTRQ010049728.1:0-15518 GCA_028565875.1 Hoplisoma paleatum
CTTGTCTGGAAGTCAGGGTCAGAGTGCTATTCCAGTGTCAGCCAACATATGGCGCCCCCTGGAGCAGACAGGGTTAAGGGTCTTGCTCAAGGACCCAACAGTGGCTGTGTAGTAGAGCGTGGATTTGAACCCCCAACCTTTGGGTTCCTAAGCTCTACCCACTAGGCTACACTGTCCCTCCACTAGGCTACACTGTCCCTTTATTTAACCCCTACTAGTGAGGTCAAGATCAGATTCATGTGCTTACCTGAGGGATTCCTCCCGGTCCTTAAAATCCTGTTTTGGGAACACCAGGACAGGACTAGAGTTGACTGGAAGAGCCAGTCTGTTATTCAGATACATTTCCTCCAGCCAGTAGTTGTAAATCTGAGCATGAAAAGATGTTTAGTTCCCAAACTTCTTATTTGTGTTATTGTTTGTTGGAATTTTGTGTCAAGGTTTTCATAAACAGATGGAGACATGATTCTTTGTTTAAGCAAACCTTTCGTGAATTTGATTATTATTTAAGGAAATTCAATTCTTCTTTGTAATTTTGGCTTTTAGGTCAAACTAGCTCCAGTTATGTGGGCATGACATGTCACCAGCTGAAATAAATCATCATCTATAATGCATAATTAGGAGGACATGATGCACTTAATTAACATTTGCTTTGCTTCCTCTGCGGATACATCACTTGTGTTACCTACTGTTTTGCTTGTTTGTGTCTGTATGTGTTTAGTGTATGTAAAGTTTTGACTTTAACCATTTTATTGTTTCTTGTACCCAATTTTCTGTCTTGTCTCTTTTTTCCATAAGCTTCTTCTGGAGCATCTCTCCGGTCCCACCTGCTTTGCCAAAAGTTTCCACAATGGCTTTGGTTTTTTGGAACTGTAAATCAGGGATGAGGTGTTTAATACACTTCAAGTAGGTGATCAGAGTTTGCTGTAGGTCTGGTACAGGCACTTTGGGCAAGACCTACAGGAAAGGAAATAGAACACATACACTCAAATAAACAGAACGAAAAATGTATGAGGTATTGTGCTTTAATTATTCATTTTTAAAATCAACAAGTATTTGAAGGACACATTTCTGAAAGCAGCCATGAATTTTACACGGTTGTGTTTATGTCCTCCAACCCAACAGTCATAATAACATGATGTAAATATACAATTTTTCTTTAAAGTTTTAAATATTTCTTAAAATCTTTAAATATTTCCTTCTCTTTTCCTTAATCATTTACACAATCGGCTTACACTAATCCTCTCCTCTGTGAGTGATATCCTTAATAAAACACAAATGATAAATATGGCATCAAAGAACAGGCGTCTGCTAAAACAGAATAAATATATCAGGCGCTCTTTGGTTGCTCATTAATTTCCATTTTTTAAATAGGTGTCATGCGAAAATAGGCCATGAAATAAAATATCTAACCTCTGGTCCATCATTCTCAGTCATTTCTGGCCAGGCGTATCGACGTAGCAAAACGCTCTGGATGGATTAGTCAAGCAAGGCTGCACGCCTGGTTTGGGGTATAAAAAAATGCTGCAGCCAAGGAAGACGCTTTCCATAGGTCCTTTAATTTCTATAGTGCAGGGGTTGTACCCAAAAGTATTTGGACACCCGAACATGGGCTCAGCAACACCAAATCCAAAAGGTGTTAAGAAAAGCTATGACAATGTATATAGGGTACAGTGGTGTCATGGTATCAGTCTATTCTATTGAGAGTAAGTGGCATTGGTCAAGAGCTTAAAACCTTAGAACCTTTCGATTATTACTTTAGAAGCTTAAAGATAAAGTCATGGGCACACCTTTTAGAAAGTTATAATTAATAATATTGTTATTAATTGTAAAATGTATTATTATAATTATTATTATTAAATGCTGATATAATGCTGATTCTAAGCCGTGGTGTTATATAAATAATGTCACATCTTCCGAAAGTCCTGCTTTTCATGTGTATTCAGTATACAGGTTGATACAACAATTAATGTTACAGTCTTTAGCAAGGGGTGTGTCTCAAAAACCTGAAATCAATCATTAGTAGTGGTGTGCAAATAATTTACCCATGCAGTCTAGGGTAATGATGATGATGTAAGCAGTGATGATGGTAATATTGATGATACGGGGAAGAAGGAAGATGATGATGCTTAAGATGATGCTGATGGTGGGGGAGGTGATGTGCTTACATTGGTGTCTCTGGATGGTTCTTTCTTCAGGATAGGCATCTTTAAAATTTTACAGAGGTGCTGATCAGGGCAGACAGAAGCTTTTTCAACCTTTATGAAATAAATACATCATTGTTAACACAGAGTGTCCAGCAGCTCCAAGTTATCGTATCATACCAGATATGGCCAAATGTATGAAAACACAAAACCATAACATTGTTAAACATGCCCGAAGTGAGTGTGAATATAGAGCTGAACCCAAATCATCAATGTAGTAGTTATATTTATCTATTGTCTATCATTAATACTTTTCTTTTTGATTTCGTATTGTGAGCTAAACTCACCATAAAGTGTCAACAATAAAGAGAAAGCCATCAGCTGAGGGTTTCAGCTTTCTAACAAAAATGTGCATGTATTGGGAATATATATATATATATATACATTATCAAATGTAATATCAGTAGAAACAATAACACTGTAAACAACAATAATAATAATACCTTTGTGTAAAGATGAGAGGTGATGAGAGGATTTCCACCCAGGCGCGCGCTCTCTACGCTCCATCTCTAGCACGTGCGCTGCTGAAGCTCTTCGGCCGGGTGGCGGTGCGCGTGCGGACGCTTCCCAAGCAGCCGCGCTTTCTGTCTTTCATCCCATCGGCGTGCTCGCTGAAACCACGCCCATAATTAATCAGACGCTCAGTGATTGGTCAGCGCACCGCAGGTCCGTTGTGCAGAGGTGCTGAAATCTGAAAAATGAAGAATTAACGGAAAATCCCCAGAATCATATAAAGTTTTTTTTTGTTTTAACTTAGATTTAGTGCGTAATGCAAAGAGTCGGAACAGGATCAGTGCAAATGAATTAATTAATTACATTTTATTTGAATTATAACGCAAAAAAAGTTTATCAGGCTGAAGGAAGCGTTTTTTAATATGATCAAAGAACTGCTATAAATGTTCCACTTCTTTTCTTTCCTATTTGAGATTACTAATTGTTACTACTTGTTTACTAATTGTTTGTATTTACAAACGTTTTCTACGTTTACAGAATCATATTGACAGTTATTAGCTAGTGATGAACATTGGGAGTACCTAACTTTTTTTTTCATTATTAGAAACACAACCTGAGTATGGTTTGATGTCCACACACGCACGCACGCACGCACGCACGCACGTACACACACACACACACACACACACACACACACACACACACACACACACACACACACACACACACACACACACACAAACTTCACTTTTGCAAGTCGGACCGGGTCTGATGTTGACTTGTTTGGTCGGCTTTTTTCTCGAATTCTTATGTTACTTTATCAAATTATCAAATATAAAATCTCGATTTAATAATCTTGTTTTTTATTTATTTGTAAAAGAAATTGTATTATTAATAATAACCCGACGTAGATCATTTGTGTATAATGCGTCTCTTCTCAGTTCAGGGGTGTTAGAGCAGGTATGTGTTTATTTTCCGACATTTAAATGCTCTTTAAATGCTCACTGAAACAATTTTTAAGTAGTAAATACAAAATTGTAATTGTTTTGTTTTTTATTAATTGTTTAATGCCTTTCTCTTTTATAAACTGTGTAAAATCTGTGTCGTGTCCGCCGACGTGCGAATTAAAGGAACGAGTTACAGAATTGGTTCTGGGGTGTTGAGGGGAAAAAGACTCGTTGAATCGATTCCTTGACTCACCAGTTTTTGCGCAAAGATGTGTAGATGAACGTCGGGGAGGTTTTCCCTGCGTGTGCGCTGTGCTGAAACTTTGTCATTAATGTTGGTGATAAAAAAATCATTAAAACAATTATGTTAAAAAATATTCAATAATTATTCAAATAATTGCTTTAAATGAGCAGGGTGTTATAAAGAAATGCTGTCACGATAATGCGAATGAATAATAACAGAGGTAACAAGGATTTCAACAATAGAGTAACACACACACACACACACACACACACACACACACACACACACAGACACACAGAGAGAGAGGCTTGTTTAAATATTTTATTAAGCAAAATGATAAACTGAGATTTATGATGTTGCTCATTTCATCTCGTCACAAATGTATTCCTCTGAAGCAGACAATTTGATATTCTTATATTTTAACGTTTAATTACAGATAATCTAGAAAATCTAAATCAAAGTTACATTTAGTAGTGAGTGGAAATAGAAATTAAACAGCACTAACCAAATCATTCATAATTAGTAAATAATACATTTCAGTTTCATAAATCACAGTTAAATACATAAGCACTGATTTAATAATGCGATTTTAAAAATTAACCAGAAAAGAAAGAATTCGACATGATATCGTTCTTGAGGAAGACGCTGCAGTAATTCATCTGCATCCGTTTCACATTAATAATGAGAAATAAAAACAAAATACATCATATAAATGAAAATGACCAAAATGATTTGAAGAACCCACGAGTCGTTTCTCAATTTTCGTGCCATATGGACCAAAACTTATTGGGACACCCTTTTTAATAATATATGATTAATGCGTGTGTTTAGCCACAATGATAACCAACGTGTAGTGAATTAATTACATAAAATACATTTTTAATCATTAAAAATGTTTTTATTTCTCGTTATTTGTGTTTTTAACGAATTGAACATCAAGCTCATGACCAGGTGTCCAAATACATTTGGCCTTATATTCGATATGCTGTATATGATTCAATATTTAATTACCTAGTTACATTATCTGTTTTAAAAAATAAATATATTAATAAAATAAATGTTTTTTTCTTTCATTGCAATGGTTCGTAAACGTTTGTGTTTTGCAAACTTTGTGTAGTTAAGACTTAATAAATAACAAATGTGGTTTATAAAAAAAAAAACCATTCACCCACATTTACTGAGGCATTACACTCAGTCCACCTACCTGGTCATTTTTTTTGGAAGTACTTCCAAAAACGTGTGGTCAATGTGGAGAACATGTCAAACTCTGCATACTCGAATTAAAGATGAACTGTTTTTCTTGCTTCCAGCCAAAAGCACACAGTGTGGCTCATGCTAAGTTATAGGAATTCCACTGTATACCAAGTTTTGGAAGCTTGACGTTTGAGTAAATAGTTAGAAACAATGTCTGCATATTTCGGTTCATACAGAAAATCGATGAGGCACAGTGGTCAGTACAGTCCACTGATTTTCACCAGAAAGGACACCATCACCATTCCTCATCAGTCGGAGGATGCTTCAATCAGTAGTTTTATGATAGTATCACATTTAAAATCATCAGGTTATATAGTTGTATTATATAATATAGCTTTTAAATACTGTTGAGCCATCGGCCATCATTCATGCATTCATCCGTTATAACTTCTTCATCCCGTTCAGGGACACGGTGGGTCTGGTGTCACAAAGAAACAAGAGACTTCAATAAAAAATAGATCATGGACTCACTCCTATCTACTTATTGGTGCAACTAATACACCTCAGTCTGCTTTTTTGGTTGGTACCTACAGACCCAGAGACCAGGTATTTGGGACCTACTGTACCATGGAGCAATTTGGCATTTTGAGGTCACAGTAAAGATCTACAGAGACACTTTTTTCACAAAGAACTTTTGATGGATTGTTCATCATAAATGCTATCTAAATCCTACAAGCCACTGGTTCACTAAGTAACGAAGATTCTAATAGAAGATATATTTTAAGGAAGCTCTAGGAGCTTGAAGCAGTACAATGATTTATGATTAAGGCTCTGGATAACTAACCACAAGTTAATGATTAGAAATTGGCATAAAACCTTTACTGTTATCAGCAGAAATTTGATAAGCCATCCACCAAAAGCTTTTTGTGAAAAGTTTTTATTTAAGTTTCTATCTCTTTAAAAACCTTTTCTGGACCTTTATGGCCTTGGCATTAAGCGTACTCAGGCCCAGATGACTCCTCTTCAGAAGGGGACCTTGAGTGAAACCCATCCTCAAAAGGCAGTGAATTGGTGGTGGAGTTAATGTTAGTGGTGGTGCAGAGTCCCTTTCGCTTCAGCTTGCGTTCCTCCATCTTTATAGTGTCGTAAAGCCCAGTGGGTCCTTCTTCCAGCAGGACGTTCCTCTCCGATTGGGAAGGTCTTACCTGGCAGACATAGCGCAACATGAGCAGCGCAGGGGCATAGAGTACATTGACCAGGCCCATGCCCAGGTTAAGCTGGACAAAACCCAGGTTGTGCACAATCTGCCCTGCCACGATGGGTCCCATGGCATATGCCATGGAGTAGGAGATGTCAGCGATGGCGTAAACACTGCCGTATACCGAAACGTGCCGAACATCCACCAGGAAGGCAAGCGTCGGCAAAAGTGCCGTGTCGACCAGAGCGATCCCAAAGCAGATCCCACATAACGGGACCATGAGCTGTCCAAAGTTCTTACAGGCTGGCACAGTACATGAGCTGGCACCAATAATGACCATGCCTAGTGCACCGTAGAACCACTGTAGGTGTGGGTACTTGGCAGCCAGCTTGACTGTCATGTACACGCCAAGGACATGAGGGAAGAAAGACGGCAGCCAGGTCAGACCCATTTCCCATTTTGTGGAATGCATCGTGGTCTCCATCCAGTTGGCTATGGTGGGTTCGAGAAAAGCCAAAGGGATGTTGCACACCGTAAGTGCGCCCGCCACCACAGCGATATACGGGTCCACCATTAGCTTATAAATGGGTGTCCCGACAGGCATGTTTTCTCGTGTCCGGTCCGAGAAGGGTTTGATGACCGTCAGTAGGAGTAATCCGTCCGCCATACAAACACAGGCTAGGACGATAAACGGCACACGCTTCCCGGCGAATTCGTACAGCACCCCGCCGAAAGGGGGCGCCACTAGGCTTCCGAAGGAAATAAATGCAAGGGCAATTCCCAGAGCTTTGCTTCTCTCGGCTTCTTCCGTGTACTTATCAGCGATCATGGCGATCCCTGAAGTGTCCGCGAACGCCGATCCCAAGCCCTGCAAGCTGCGCGCGAAAAACAAGGTGGTGTAGCTTTCTGCGAAGGCGAACACAGTGGTGGAGAAAAACATCACAAGAAGTCCAATCAACAACGGGTAGTCGTACCCCACCCGGTCGATAAAGGTGCCCGATAACGGGTTCACCAAAAGTTGCACGATAGCCTTGGATGCAAAAAGTACCCCGATCTTAACGTCTAGGTTCTCTGGAGGGGATGACGCGTTGTCGTGAGAGGCCTGGATGCTCTCCAGATCGGCCAGATAGTCTGGGATGATCGGGACGATCACCATGTACAGCATGTTGTCCAGCAGCAGCGCCACGCACACGATCACCAAGATGATGCGCCGCTGACGCTCCGGGTCGTGCATCGCGTCGCCCAGTTGTTTTGTCTTTTCTCCCATTTCAGAGAGTTTGACCGCGGCTGATTTAGCCAGACCAGTCGATCCACGCGAATCCTCCATGTCAAAAGCTTTAAAGAATTTATTTCTTGCAAATGTACCAGAAAAATTACTGCGCGCAAGTTTCCGAGCTGGTCTCTCCGTGCGCTATTTACATTCCGATCAATTCATCCACGTTTTATTCTGTATTTCAGTCGTCATTGTTTTAGTTTCTGCTATTTCAGCTTTGTAACATCTATCTTTGACTGTTTGGGGTTGTTGTCTTCGTTTATATCCGCCTTACTGCTGTTCAGCCACCGCGCGTAATAGTCGCTCCCTTCACCGCGCCTTTAACGCATCCAGCCTTAATCTCGTCATGCAGGATTCTGACACGTTTACGATTCCTTCCGTAGTCTGTTCTGACTTTAATAGCCTTTTCTGCCTTTCCCCTCTTGAACCCAAACAGCCTCTGCGCGTACCAATTACAGTATAGTAATTACCAATTCTTCAAACCAATAATCTTCGGTCTTGGGTATCGGCACCTCTGTTTTCAAATAGTCTCTAAGTCATTTTCGTTATGTGTGGTTGTTTCTTCTGCAGGAGTGTCAGTATGTGCACCAGTCCTGGTGTAGTTCGAGGTTTCTGTGTGTCATGTGTCTCATGCGCGCCAGCCAGATCCTCTCCAGATGCGCTCTCGGTGCCATTTACACCAGTCCGGTCTTTCTTTATTGCTCTCTCTCTCTCTCTCTCTCTCGCTCTCGCTCTCTCTCTCTCTCGCTAAAAATCATGTCCACATATCAGCCAATCACAAATGGGACAAATACGCGCACGAACGCAACACCACTTCATTCATACACAACGCGTGTGGGGGTTATTTTTACACGTTCTTCTTTTCCATTTTATTCATTCACTCCCCCAGTTTTCAGGTCATTTGCTTAGACTCAAAAGTAAGAACAGCCAAACTACCGACTCAAATCTACAGGCTATCACGTAGGAAAGAAGAACATGTCAAACTCCCTACGTATATTATTCGCAAACAATGATCGAGCACACGAACTGAAGAATATACAGTAGACATTTTTTACTTCTTATATTATGCATGATTTTTGTGGACAGCGCTACACTTCTTTCTTTCTGCTCCTACTATACATTAAAAGAAAAAAATACTAATAGTAAATTCTAGTAATTGTTTGTTTGGTTAAATATTATACGTAACAAGAAGAAATAATACAAATAGTCGAATATTATTGTATATTATTACATTTATTTGAACATAGAAAGCACGTAAGGTAGTTATAGAATGTAGAACAGTTGAAATTATTAAAGCTTTTAGTATACGGATGCCCTCTAGTGGTCATTTAGTTACAATACAATATACTGTGTCTACGCCGATGAGTAAAATGATATTTATGAATATAAATATATTAGCTTTGTTTAACTAGAAAAAGACATTTAACAATTCTTTCGGCTTTGGCCTGGTGGCTAGACAACTGGGCTTGTGATCAGAAGGTTGTTGGTTCAAATTTAAGAGTAAACAGGTCGTGACTGAAGTGCCCTTGAGCAAGGTACCGAACTCGTAACTGTGTTTTCATTGTTGCCCCTAGTTTGTTTACTAGTGTGTGTTAAATGCAGAGGATTCATTCTGCTGTGTGTAAAATAACAGGGGTGAAAAAGTAAAAATTCTAAGTTGAATTTGTATTTCATACATAAATATACATGCTGCGTAATAAAAAGAATTTCCCCCCAATTTTGTGCATGCCAAAGGGACTTTACAAAGGAAAAATACAAAGTGTAAAAGTACAGAAGTAATGAATGTGATATATACTTATATATTATAGTGTATCAATTGGTTAGTAGCTTCAACTGGATAAGACGCGTGTTTGTGAGCACGCTACACTGTACTGCCACTAGAGGCCGCCAGACAACACAAAAATCTGTGTGACAAAACATTTCAGCCCAGAAGGAATTTCTGACATTCAACTTGATAGAATATTTACACGACGCTTTAGGCACTACATCCTAAATTTAATTATAGTAAAGAATCTGGGTTACAACAAAGAATCTTGATGCTTCAAAAAATCGCCCAAACTGATTAATAAAATTTGCATAAATGTGTTTTATGTGTATAAAAAGGCCTCTTTTTTATCTGATGCGTCCCATATTTTATCCAGCACCTTCTCTATTAAAAGAGATTTGTTTCGGCCTGAGACAGTTTTACGTAAATGAAAACTAATCCAGATTACACTTTTCTATAATCCCTCACCATTATTTTTATGTTTCTGGTATGAGACCAGCAGGTTAAAGTTCATGCTTCAGAAATTATCGGATCTTCTGTCCTAAATTCACGTTTGTTCTGTTATATACATGTATTCTGTGGTCTATATGGTGGATGCAACTTCTAAAAAAAGTTGCATGTGTTTGACATTCTTTAAAGATATTAAGTCTATTATATCAAATACGTGGAATTAAAACCTCACTTCTGTTGAAACCTTTGAGAATGACTTGCTATGTTTTAGGGTTGTAAAAATCAAGTTTTGAACAAAATATTCCAACTGGCACACTTAAAATCATTTGGACAGCCTTCAGGGAAAATAGGATTGTGTGATGCCATTTGTAAGCATATAATATGACAAATAATAATAGTAAGTTCATTTAAAACCATCATTTAAAACCTATTTGTTTAATTTATCAGTAAAATGTCAATTGATGACACACCATTTACTCGTCTTCACAATATAGTATTTTAATGGGGTACCTAAACCTACAGAATCTGCAATCATTTTGATAATAATAGCAGGAAGTAAGAAGAGTGAATATGAATGATGAGTGATGCACAGTAGTTTGTGTCCTCCAACGAGTTGCTAATGGTAAAATGTTAATTCTACGTTTCACACGGTCAGTTAAAAAAAACTTTAATCTTCTTGTTTGGATTCCACTCAGACCTGCAGACCAAAGCTGAGCCTTCGTAATCCAGGCTTACACTACACAGAAAACTTTTGTTTGTTGATAAGCAATGATCTCAGACAGAAGAAAACAAAAATGTGTTATAGTCTGATTACTGATGACGCCACAGTGGGAAATTCAGATTCACAACTTTTGTATTTTCAAAGATAAACGTGTACATGTGTTACATTGTATTGTTGTTACCCATATATTATAAAATATTTGATCGTGATCAGAGCTTTGGTGCAAAGAACTAACATTGTTTCACTAAAACCATGATCTAGGGCTCGAACCGTAGGAATGCAATAAACTAAAACTAAACTAGGTATCTATATGCTCATAAAAAGACACCAAATGTATTGCACTCCTTAAATCTTAAAATGCTAGACCCTCTCCAACCCTGATCAGGATGGAGTGATGGTTAAAATAGTTTTCTAGCCAATGACTGGTGTACATCAGTATTTTTGGACTTGGTAGCTTGCATATATGTAAAAGTATCACAAAACCAGAGGCATATTTGTATTGTAAAGTCTGACATGTTGAGAATTTTTACTTGCAAAACAGCAATAATTAGTGAACTTAGTTCTTAAAGCATTAGAAGGTTTAATAATAAGAAAGTTGATAGAACCCAGGAGTAAACAAGGTTAAAAACTATTTAAGTGTTTGTCTTCAGTACAAACTACAATGAAGCTCATCAAGGACTTTACAAACATTGCAATCTTTGTAAAAATGTGGTTTGTACTTTCACATCAATACACCTTGTTTACTCTTTGTATCTTTTCCATTAAAACATTTAATAGTGAATAGTTTAACAATTTTTTTTAATGAAACCCGAAGACACATGATGTGTTTTTACTTCCTCTTGTCAACCTGTTTCTGTCCGGTGAGAAACTTCCAGATTCCGTCTCTGTAAAACTCATTACCGTATGCGTACAGCAAAGCGTTAGCGATTGGAGAAAGTTTCGCTAGTACTGGAAGAGCCTATACAAGCACAAACATTTAAAAAAAGATTATTATTTGATGTGTCGTCGTGGTAAACTGGTTTCCATTTTCATAAAGCACATTATTTATTTCTCCTGATACATAATCAAGCATGTCTGTGTAGACATCAGACTGGCTAGAGATTGAAAGTAAGTTTCTGTGAGTAGTTTTTGTGTATTTGTACATTTTAAAATAGAATTTGCACAAAAAATGTAATTCACTACTTTTTAAATCACATGAATTGCTAAGTGAATTAATCACATGCTAAAATCACGTTTGGAAAATGCTGTTGTGAATCGGGTTGCCAGAATGTTGTAGTTTACAAACCAAATGTATTTTTAAATCTGTAAAAACGTGTGACTAGAAAGGACATATGACTACATATTTCTGAGCTGTAATAGTAAGTTTAAATCTCCACTCACCATCCTGAGTTTGGGGTATAAAGCCTTTGTGTCCTCTAAGCAAGCATAGAGACAGATGACTACGTACGGACCCCAAAACAGCAACAAGCTCTTTATAGGCAGACCAGTATTGAACTGCAAGCCAGAATCAAAGATCAAATGTAAAGAAATGTTAATATTAAAATTCGTTAATTGTGTGTGTCTCTAACTATATTGCTGATTGGATCCGTGAACATTAATTACGGTGAAACTTTACCTTAAAGTTGTGTGTTTTTTTGAAGTACGCGTAGATTGAGGAATAAGACGAATACATAATGAGTAGAGGGAAGGCCAAATAAAGCAGAGTCAGTGCCAGCGTGTATGTCCTGTAATCTCTGTATGACACAAACATCTGTTTAAACATGAATTAATCCTTTCTGTATGTGAAATATCATATATGGAAGGTCCATGTCTGCAATGAGTCTTGTCTTCGATTTTTTGTCTCAAAGAATGTCGACACCTTAAAAACGATCATGTTTCAGTTAGTAACAATGCTAATAAGATCTGTAAGGGTCATTGTCATTTTAATTGTCTGTGAGGTGTCTACATACTTTTGGCTACATGATATAAATTTGTAATTAAGTAGCATCAAAGTGTAAAGTTCACCGGTCTCCTCTTGTGTAGTCTAACGTGCAACCAACATGCATGGGCTCGAAGTCAAATACACCCCAGCCAATGAAGGGTAAAGGTAAAGCCGCCCAGATCACAGCCGAGATCCATATGATGGTACTCATGATCACCGCCGTACTCCAGAACATTTTTTGCTCTGGAAACATGAACAATTTCAATCAGGGTTATTAACCACAGTACGTATTATATATGTATAAAACGTACGTATATTTTAACTATCTGTACCTACACACAGATAAGTCAACTATAGTCATAGTAGGTAACAACCAAATTAATTAACCACCAAAATAATTCATGCAGTTATCACAAAATGGTTCAGGTACTGGACTAGTTATTAAAAAGTTCATGTCTCAAGCCCTACCAGATTTACAATCACGATACATGAGCATATTTAATATCATAATTACTTACTGGTGCAGTAGATATGATATCGATCCCAGGCTACAGCTCCTAGAAAGCTGATCGCCACCAAGATAGAGAAGAGACCCTGAAATGCATGGATCTGGCAACCTTCGGGGCCAAAAGGCCAGTATCTAAAAAGTAAACATGGAGACATTAGAAACATGAATATCAGCCAAAATATGTGTATGAAATATTAAATGGGTAGGACTGAAGTGTGTAAGGGTGGAGGATCTGTTAGGGATATGTCAGATCTTTATTTATACCTCACAAACAGTAACGGGTGCTCCTTAAGGGTCTTGGTGGATCGAGCTGGCATATTTGGCAACCCAATATTGCCTTCCTAATGTCCTACAAAGTTTTTTGGGATATAAAATGACTAAAGCATGGCATGTTGGGAACTGGCCAAGATTTGGATAGTTGGCTGTTATTAAGAACCCAAAAAATTTACACTTTTTAAAGTCTTAAAGTCATGTGATCCTGAGCTGAAGCTGATAAAAGTAAATAAGTGTTAATTTTTTAAGAAAAGTTTTAATTACTAAAGTGCAATTGATTTTACTGTATACCCTTAAATCTTCTACTGATCTGCTTATTAGTACCCTCACATGACCCCGAACCCAAATCCCATGCCATATGCATGTGGATTAGCATGTTGCTACAGCACGTTTAACTGTTTTCTGCACACTAGCAAGCCATTGCACAGGATGTTGGTGTGTGTTTGTCGGTATATTGTGTACTTGTTGTAAAAGGCTCGTCAAGGTTGTCCTACTGTGTCTTTTTGGCACGGTCATGTTGTAAGAGAAAACAAAACCGTAAACATGTCGTTTTCCTGGTACCTCAGGTAGCTGGCATAGGCTGATGCCAGTCCGTTACAGTTCAAACTCAGATCGGCGAGTGCCAGACAAAAGATGAAAAAATTACTGCCTGTTCTGATTTCTTTCACGTTTAGAAATGCCAGAATGGAGATCAAGTTCAAGAAGAAACCCAGCAAACCTAAACACACACACACACACACACACACACACACACACACACACACACACACACACACACATACAAAAAAGAACCAATGATGACCTTTAAATACACCTATTTTGCACGCCTATGGTCACATTGCCAGTTTTCTTATATTTAAGAAGTAACGAATTTCACACATGCTGTAGGGCAAACAAACTTCAAACACAATCTGATATCTTTAATCTGATTATATTTGGAGGGAGGGGGCGTAAACATTTAAGAAAAGGTCTTCAGATGCTCTGTCTAATGAGTAAATTCATGTGTTTCAGTAAATGAATAGCACCAAGTTATTCCTGTTCCAGTAAAGCTGAATGTGTGTATGTGTGTGTGTGTGTGTGTGTACCCCCTCTCCCGTCTCCCTGCAGACATAAAACACAATATAACTAAGTTCTTACCGCCCAGCAGCAGCACTGAACCAAAGGCAAACATGTCAAAGTCACTGAACCCTTCTGGTAAAGCTTGCGCCATTTTATCAGCCACACAAGTTCTGAGAGAAATCGAGTCTGATCCTGTAGAGTTCTGGAGAGGAAAAACAACCTTCTCTTATAGTCCTGATCACGTGTGGGGTCTGGGTCTTAGAGGGGGTAAATCCAAGAGTGGAATGTCTTAATACTACCCAGATGAAAACCAGCAAAGAGCCAAAATATATTTCACATTATTTATTTATCTGTGTGCACAGATGAGTTAGATCCTCCCTGTATGTGAGAAGTTGCCATTAGTAGACATGCAGAAGGTGGATTATTCTTAAATAAAAGCTGTATATACTGAGATTGAGGATGGAGCTGGTTCCTTGCATTACATAAACCCTTAGATTTTGAAGTCAGGTCTTACAAAACCTTCCCTTTTGCACATTAACCGTTTTGTCTGCTCACTGAGTAACAGATTATTTTTTCCTGTTTCTTATTTAGACAATCAATAATCAATAAGAAACCCTACTGAACTCTCCAATCAAACAATCTCAGTCCAGTATATATCCTAAACAAAAAACCAGCACCCAGCCTATGAGCTTCCAGACAGGAAATAATCAGGCGAATGAAAATAACCCGGGTGCCTTCTCTAATCCTCTTCTATCCTTGTGGACTCGGCGTGGGAGGCGCAGTGTGGACACGGACGGCCGAGGCACCACACAGCACACGACCACGCAGAAATTTTAAGCCTCTATTTAAGTAATTTGGTCATCTAGGCTGGTGTGTATTCCAGTGGCAGAATGCTTGGACGCCGGGAGCTGGGTCTGTGTTTGACCTTCGTGAGCTGCCTGCCGGTCCTGAGCATGGCCTGTCCTGCACGCTGTAGCTGCTTCTATCACAAACTCAGTGATGGATCCAAGGCTCGGTGAGAATCTTTACAAACGTTTTCTGTTTGTTTTAAACTAATAGTTTTGTACAGAATATTTTTAGGGCAGATTTTCAATCCTGTCTGGCTGATGTGAGATTAACTTGTGAGTGCTTTTTAATCTCTCATTAGCTGCTCTCCTGCAGGTCTGTTTACATCCAATACAATAAACAATAAACCAGATACAACATATAAACATTATTTTTATAGTTTTTTCACTAATTATTAGGGCTGTCCGCAAATAATCGATTAGTCGTTGGTCGACCGAAAAAATTACTAGTCGGCCAAATTCCATT
>JAOTRQ010049747.1:0-15516 GCA_028565875.1 Hoplisoma paleatum
CCAATGGAATTTGGCCGACTAGTAATTTTTTCGGTCGACCAACGAATAATCGATTATTTGCGGACAGCCCTAGTGTAGAGACGGCTGAGTGTGGAGAGAAAATCTTAATGGAACCATCATGCAGAGGTGGACGCTGGATCAAACCCAGAGTATCAGAGCAGACTCTGTATTTTTGGTGTTTTCTTTTCTGATCTACACCACCAATTACATTCACATCAGGGTTAGTGGCTCGGTGTGTAGCTGTATGTAGGTTCTGGGATTGTGTCCAGGATTGTGTTTGATATTGGTTGTTGGTTGTCTTGTGTAATGAAAAAAACAATATGTCTACGTCATGAATGTAACCAATGTGTAAAACGCACCGTTTAAATCCTAATAACTGATAAACGACCCATTAATCCATGAGTAGATAAATCCTTGTGAGGATGTCAAATTCAGGTGGGCTGCTTTGAACACTGTGTATCATCCGAGAGTCATAACCCTACATACTCGCCTCATAACACACACTCACACTAACTTCAGCACGTACCACTAAACAGTGAGATAAGAGCAGTCAGCACAACCCGCTGCTTTCTGTTTCACTAAACTTACACTCAGGTATGAAAACACACACACAGTATTATACACCTGACAGTGCAGTTTACCCCCTTCTCCCAATTTCCAAAAGCCCAGGCATTAGTACAATCTCTTTAAAGCTTTCAACAAGATTTTGGAATGTGCCTGTGGGAATTTACCCACACCAGAACTTATCAGAATCCCTGCTTCAGAACTGAACTTCCATTTTATCCTGATACACATAATGGACTGAATAATAAACTCCAGTTTATTTATTTTTCACGATTTTACTAATCGTAACGTTTAGTTCTTGTTTATTTTAAAACTTCTCCAGTTCAACGGGGTGGGGGTGGGGGTGGGGGGCACTGTTGAGTCTGGTTACTCTCAACGTTTAACTGTATTTTTAGAAAGTTTGTGTCGCTACAGTTGGCCTTCACTTGCTCAACAGGATTTTCTTTGGTCTGGTGGTCTTTTAATTTAATAATAAACGTTGAGTGATGCCGATTTGCTGCAGAATTTGGCTTAATCTCACAGCAGGTCGTTTTACTTCATTACCAGCAGATGGCAGCAGTCTTTAATATGCTTTTGATTCATTCATTTATATAAGTTTGTTCTACCAGCCACTTACACACACACACACACACACACACACACACACATAGGTTCACTTACTTCCTGACACACAGATCCTGGTCACACCCTCCGATATGGTGGTTTTGGTTCAGTGATGCTGTAAGGATGAAAGCTCCTCTGGTAGGTGTCCACTTACCCCCCAGATGGACTATACGGAACAAAATGGACGGGTGCTTATGTCTGTCACATTCCTGCGGCATTTACGCCCTGTTTTACGGCTAACCCTCAGGTCTGATGATCATCTCGGCTTAGTCAAGAGAGGAAGAACCGAGAGAAACATCAGAAGTGTCCTTGAGGTCTGAAATAGCACCTGACCCACTATAAACCCTTCAAACACTCTGTGTCAGAGTTTATAACCTCATATTAAAACCTCCAACGCTACACTCACATTACACATTACTCACATTACATTATTTTCTCCAACAATTCTTTATGTTAATTAAATGGCACACCAGGAGCAGAGCCTGTTTCAGACACAACGGTGTCTACCTATGGCCAGATGTATTTAGATACCTGATCATGAGCTTTTACTTCCTATGTAATGACTAAAACGACTACAAGCTGACTAACACTTAATCATTCATAATAATAATAAACACACACATTTAACATCTAACAAGGTATTTACAGATTTTTCGTTTTTGAACTGTTGTTTATATTATAACAATGTTTTCTGTGTACGTCACTCTGGATAAGATAGTCTGTTAAATGTACATTTATTCTTTAAAAAACCCAATTAAAACAGGATTTGAATTGTGTTTATGGGAATTTGTGTCCATTCTGAGAGAAAAGATGACAGCGTTTGTATTTGCGTGCAGGACCAGATGAACGATCTTTTGGCTAAACGGACACAAACTAGCACAGAACACGAGTTTGTACAAAACAAGCTTGATGAAATTAGACTTTGATGTCTGTCTGTGACAATCTGTGTCAGTTTATTTAAAAAACAACAGCCGGGCAGTGATGGATCAGTCTGTGTTCCGGTTCATCCCAGAACTGTGGAAGTCAGGGCTCTGTGCAAGACGCTGGTGTTTCTTGCTTTGTTCACAGGAAACAGTTTAGGGAAGGTCTGGCTCAGTCAGCTAAAAATCCTTTAAAAGACCAAACCTGACAACTGAAGAGGTTTCTCAGCAAAGGTCAGAGGTTGTTAGTGTTAAGTGCTGATGATGGTCCTGATCTGAGGCTCTCACACACTGAGAAGAGGACGAGATCTGCAGTCACTCAGATCCTCCTTAATAATCACTCACACACACACACACACACACACTTATTATCCAGCCAGCTGCACAAACACCAACCGAGAGCGCATTCACACCCGACATCACGTTTCGTTACATTTCTCAGACTCTAAGTGCTGCCTGACATCAGATCTTCAGTCCCTGTGGATGGAGAGCATTTACTAATCTAGGAGCTTCCAACAAGAGGTTCTTATGACCTCCGAATGACAAGGTCAGATTGGTCCTCCTTGTGTTTAATTAGCAAACCATTTAGGGGCTGTGATCCTGGAGAAAAAAATAATCATCCTTGTAAAATGAAGTGTAGCAATTTCAACATAACACCCTGCTGCACTGAGGGTACAAGATTGGAACAAGAAACTTGGTCACATTCACTCGATGGAGGATTTTATTTTGCGATGTTTATTACAACTGGAGTCTCCCACATTATTTGTTTGTGTAGCACCAGTCAGCAAAGGGGGCGATTCACATTTTCTGTGTGTTTCTTTAATCCAAAGGAACCAACAATATTAAACAGTACTAATACAGGGTTAAATTACTTACTCGACAGCCCAGCCATGGGGGCATGGCAGTGGTGAGGCTTGAATATCTAAACCGCTCCTCTTCTTTGGATCTCCTGTCTTGTATATCACACAAGTATGTCATGGTTGATATTATAGATGGGTAGTGAACACACAGGGATGAATTTAATTTGAGGGGGTTGTATTTTGGGTACGTTTTGGGTATCGTTGAGACGTTTATTTCTCTTTGAGTGGGAGTCTTGCTCCTGCATGGGGGGGGGGGGTCCCTGCTCCTGTCCTGTTAGAGCAGGAGAAGCTGACATGTTAAGACCGGGAGGAATAAACAGTCCCAGATCAGACACAGATAAACTCTGGAGCACTCAGACTACGTGTCATACGACAGATTAACTCTGAGAGGCTCCCAAATGCCGCTATTCATCTTTACCCACCGTCAGGAGGGTAAAGCTACTTAAAATCTTTGATAAACGTTAATCTTTAAACTGAAAGTTTGGGTCTGAATGAATCTATAGTTGTCCCAGTACTTTAAAGTGTGTGTGTGTGTGAGAGAGAGAATGTGTACCCTGTAAAGACTTAGTGGAAACATTTCAGGAAAGCTTCTGCTTGCTGGTTGTTCAGTGAATGTAAAAATGAGATCAGATCCATCGAAGCCTAAATCGTTCAGAATCGTTCAGACCGAGTGTGAAAACTCAGAGATTAAAAAAAAAAAATCACCAAATAGTGGCATTTGTTCTCGAGCTGAATGTGACCTTTAACCTGCTCATCAGTAAATTGCTGCCTGACAGACGGAGTGTGAAGGTTGGCTGCGTCTGAAAGCCTCTTCACACTCGGCAGTTCAAAGTCCGAGAGCTGAGTGAAGCTCTGAGTGAAGGTCGTCCTGTCTTCTGAATGATTTTGAGAAGAATGGTCTGCTCGTCTTCTGTTTGTTTCTCAAATAAAAGCAAGTGAGGGATGAAGAGCAGCCCAGGAATCCCGTTTTATTTTCATCTAATTATTGTCTTGGTGGACAGAGTTAGCATTTCAGATCTTTTTTGATTGTGGTGTGTGTTGTTAAGAAGAAAGATATTGCTCAAACAGAACCCGGATCTGCTCCAGCAGGAACCGTAAAGTCGTGTTTGAAAGCACAGCTACTGTCTTTTCTGATGTGATTCCTTCAACAGTGCATTGCACAAAGTTCTTCTTACAGGGTCACATAGACCTTAGAGTTTTACTGATCAACTGGTCAGTCTAGCACCCACATCCCAGCTATGCTGCTGTGACATGTGCAGAAGATGGCCACCCTCTATCATATCATTGAGAGTGCTACCACCACACATACCTATAGAGAGCATCCTTTTCTAACCTCCAATCCCTGAGCCACAAGTTATTTTATCAAAACGTAATGTTGTACTGGCGTTTTGTACAAAATGTTGTATCTGACATACTGAGACATACTTTTTGTCAGCACTTAATGTGCATCCATACATGTAGGATAATTCATGTGTTGTACAGCAGAATACAGGGTACAGTCTGGTATTAATATGATTTATTATAATCAGGAAATCTCTTTATTCCTCCAAATTCAGTGCCTGTCCCGATTTCATCCCGGGCACCGATGATGGGTGATGATGGGGTCAGGGACTCTCCTGGGCGTGACCGATCACGCTCCTGCACCGTGGTGCTGAGTGACAGGCTGAAGCCGAGGTATTTCAGTGTCCTCCCAATGTGTTTACCTCTAACCAAACCGAGAAGAACCCCCCCATAACCTCCCCCCAGTCCCGGCGTTCACCTGACCCCAAAAATGCTTCATCTCCATCTCTGAGACAGCTGGAACGAGGGGGTGGCGGTTCCTTCATCGCTCCTGCCTTTATCTGTTCTCAAACACCCATACCTCCACCCACCCCCCTCCACCCAAAAAATGGCTAGAGAAGTGCCGACTCCTTTCCACTGATCTGGTGTCAGCTTTTATTTCGGACCGATCAATGGTTGGTGGGGATTTTTCTTAAAGCAGCTCGACCCCATGAACCCTCTCAGAATAAATGAAGATGTCACCCCGAGGATTTGTAGGACAAATCACATGACAAATTGGAAGCATCCCGGTCCAGGCCTCATCCCATCATCAAGTTCTTCTCATAGACTTCTAATAATAACCCGCAAAGGCAAAAGTATCCGGATGCTCATGCTAACTCAATCTATACGTTTCAACCACAATACTCAATAAAAATGTGATCCACTAATCATCAACAGTTTAGGGGACGAGATGAACCAGGTCTGGGGTGAACCAGAACACTGACTTATCAGTGCTTAGCTATACAAATGCAGTAATTTTTGGGGACAAGTGGACGCAAATGCCCCCTACACATAAATACACACATTTTAAATTATACTTCATAACAATTTGCATTTCACAAAGCACGAGAGAAGTAAAATGTTTAACCTTGACATGTAAACAACATTGATTAGTTATCAGTGACTTGAAGGCATAGATCTTTATTTCGTGCCCTCTTTTTAAATTTTGCTGCTCCATTAATCCAGGTGCCACTAATCCAAACCTTTGACTCTAACTGCACCCCGAGGTCACTCTGACGGGTTCACAAACTTTTTCTCGGAACCCTACACTGAACGTAGTGATGAAAGTAGTGATTGAAGTGCCGGCGAGGCTGATAATGGTATCGATGGAGCCGATAAGCATGGGGGTGACTTTCATGACGGAGCTCCAGATTAGGTTTCGATGGGGAGGAGGGGGTAGATAAGGCTGGGGGGGATGTGTGCAGGAATTTGGGGTACAGACTACAAAGCCGGAGTGGCTCTGAGGGCATAATTGAGGAAGTTAGGGCTCAGGAATGTGGGTCTTCAGCAGGTCAGTTGATTCTTTAGCTCTGATTGAGGTGTCGGGGTAAAAAGCTTCTCCATCTGCTCTGGTTTACCCCACAAAATTCTACCCCCCACTGCCCAGCCCTCCTGTCATCTCTCGGCAGGACTTTTCCTACAGGTTTAATAACCCTCCCGGGGGTCGGGGGGTTAGGGGATGCACACGGGAGGCCGAGTGGAAATTGGCTGATGATAAAAGAGCTTTTGGGGGATTTGTCGGTGGGGGGTGAGAGATTGAGGTGGTGGGCACTTTGGCCTTGCCCCCTGGCCCCTGTAACCCCTCTCTAGTCCACACTGATGACTCGATCTGTCAGCGCATGGACTAACCCACCCGCGTGGTGTTGACTCAGGCCAAGACGCTAAACAAACGCTTGGCTAAGATCGCCAACCCCCTCCACCCACTGGTCAGAAGTATGTGGACGCCAGGACATCTAGTGGACAGACGGCCAAATATTGGCCCTTTTGTGAAACAGATTAATTGCTCAGTAATAGAATAAATATGCAATATGAATATTTAAAGAAATTTAAATATATATATATATAATAGCTTAGTCAAGCTTAATTATTGATGCACAGATAATAGTGTGAGAAATTATTTTATATATATTTTTTTCAAACATGAATCCCTGCCATGCAGCTACAGAGTTTAGGACCACCAGACCAAAAACCTTATGGGGATCCACACTATGAAAATGTAGAACATGTAAGAGGAACTGGCTACAACTAAACTAGAAGAAAAAATGGAAGAAATGTAGAAACAATCTACCCTAACGCTGCTATTTAAGTGCACAACAAACACTTTGTCTAAAAGCTTTATTGGGGACGCGGTCATGTCCAAGCTCCTGGTCCTGTTTACCATCCCCTTGGTTCAAAGCCCAGACAGGAACCATCCTGCTAAATCTTCCTCTCCGTCCTGTTGCTTTTTCTTTGTTTCTTCTTCACTAAAGCGAGCACTTAAGCATCTGCTTTAGCATTCAGTTCACCCCGGACTCTAAATCCCGGCCGGTGGGGTCACTGCCCATGTCACCGCACAATACACGGCTACACGACCCCTTCTCACTTCAAATAAAAAGAAAGAACTAAAGAAAGGATGGCCCGACACGACTGGCCTGACCCTGTCTCTCACAGGGCAGAGAGTGGACAGGATGGGGCGTCTTCGAGAGCTCCTCTGAAAGCTAAAGAACGGTGGGGTCGAGAGAGAGTGTGTGTGTGTGTGGGGGGGGGGTTTCGTTTGGGGAAAGTCTTCTCACAGTGAGAAGAGAGACCATGGAGTTCATCTGAGTTAAAAACCCTTCAGGATGAGACAGCTGATACGAGAACCTGCTGCCCCACCTGCACTTAATTCATCTATAGCACCAGTCAGTGCTGGTCAATCCGGTCATTGTCAAATTGTCATTACAGTATTGTGACAGTACACAGCCTGACCAGTTCAGGGTTAGACACCTTGCTCAAAGGTCCAAGAGTGGCAACCCAGCACCTTTCTGATGAGTAGTCCAGAACCTTGAGGCTTACTAGGCTCAACCTGCCCAAATACAATAACGACAAGCTCTTTAGATGTAATCTGGGTGCTGATGTTTAGATTTCTTTCCCAGCATGCATTCTTGGTGCTTTGTGGCTGAAAAAAAAACATGTGGTTTTCAATTATTCCATATCATTGAGGGAGACATTGTGTTTCTAACTGTTTTAACTGTTGCTCATGGAGTAAATGTGGACACCTTAACTGGCCTCCCAGGGGCCGGTCGTGAAAAGGCTTTCATCTTCTCCTAATTAGCTAAGAAAAGACTTCCCCTGTTCACTTCATTTGTAATATTCCTGCTTTTTTGAGCTCTTCCGAAGCTCCTGGAATGAAGCAAGGACGAAGACTTCAGCTCAATTTGTGAAATGGAACACGCCCTTGTGAAGGACTCAGACGTTACTGTACATTGGGGGATTTGCTGGAATTTTCTGGGATCTGAACGCTTTCCATTAGCAACATCTGTACAAAATATGAACAGGCACACACACTCCCACCTGCCAATGTCACTTCCTGTTACCCGGGTGGTTCTTGAAGACACAGGACTAGGATTAGCCCCGGCATGACGAGTCTCATCAGATCTGCAGAGGCACGGCTGGATTTACAGTCTTGCTTCTCATCTGGGATCTATTCTCCTAACAGCTCCAATCAGACATAAATATCTCCCCATTACATCGTGCCTCACCTACAGGAAACCCCCTTGCCCAAAATCTCATATAGGTTAGGAAAGGAACTTGGTCTAACAGAGCCAGCCAGCTTCCACCAATGTCCACCAACATCCAATGTAGGAGCGAGAGGAACCAACACCGTATTTATTCCGTTTTCACTACTGACTTGTTTCAGGAATAGCTCCCAGAGCTTTAGAAGAAAAGGTTCTACTGGAAAATCTCAAATGGCTCCTATAAAATGTTCCAGAAGATAGTCTTTTAGTTGGTGTCTTCTCTGTACCTGGATGAGTGTGGATCTGAGGTGATGTGTTCTCACCCTGGTGACACCAGTAGAAGCATGTGATGGTCTGTTCTGATTTGAGGCACTGGAGTTCTGAATCAGAAGCAGACGAGCTTCATTCATCAGATGGTCATTACGTTCCAGCATCCACTCCTCAGAGTTCTTCGCGCTCACTAATCACATCCATGTTTCGGCGTCCCAGTGGACTGACCGTCTTGGCTCCGCACTATTGAATTGTTTCAACTCGTAATAACAAAGTAACTAGGATTTGATCCCTGGACCTCTCGATCATGAACTGAACCTGCAGGAGACACACTGGCCCCGTTTAGCACATATCAGGTGAAGCCGTAATCGGGATTGGCATGAGGTACCAGAAAGCCCTGTAAGCAAAGGGGGGCAGGGTTTGTATGAAGCCATAAGTTTTTGGACTCCTGACTGTTTATATTTTCTTCCAGATCAACATCGGCTCCTCTGAGCAATTAATTACAATTTTTAGCATTTTGTCTAGAGCATGTTACATTTAATCATAACTGAACATGATTTTAAGCAATAAATGCCTCAATCATGGGCCCAACGGTGGCACCCTGAACCAATGAGATTCTGATTACTAGTCTAGTACCTTAAACACTGTGCTGCCTGAAGTGAGTGTAGGAATTTGTGCCTCTTCAGTTACAATGTGGCGAGTTTGTGTTTGGGTGGGGCTGAGGTCAGGACTGTGTGCAGGACATTGGTGGAGCTAAAAGGTCCTTCCCTAATCTGTTAATCCAGGCTCTGTAGAATGCAAGTGTTCTTTAATAGAGGGTTTTAGTCAGGCGTTTGTGTTCCTGCTGTCTGGTGTAATAGAAACAGACGGATCAGTGTGACAGGTTCTGCTGTTTGAGTCAAACGACATGGACAGACCAACTGATGGGTCACGAACCCATAAAATTAACTCCAGTCCCACGTTATTTCCCAGAAGGCATCATGATTTGGTTTCCTCTCAGGCAGAAGAAAACTCAGGGTGTTTGTGTTTTAAAATATCGACCGGACCAATTATTCTCGTTTATAATGTGTAACTGTACAGTGTAACAACCACATATTCTAAACACCTCTGTTTGGTTCAGAGCCACGGTAAAAGCCGGTAACAGAGATTATCAAGTATGATCATGTGATCAGGGAGAATCAGGTGACAGAAACAGAATCTTAACTGTCATTGTACAAGTGAATGTGCATGTATACAGAAAATCTCTCTTTGATTGCAGAGGTTGTGCATTTTAAGCCCTTAATAACCCTCCCGCAGTATCTTATAACGTAGCAGGGGGCAGTAAAGAGAACCGGTGGCAACAAGGATGAGAGGGGTCTTTAATCTTGTTTTCTGTCCCAACAAAGGCATCAGGTATTAATACTGTTGATATAGTATTCTGCCCTTATTGTCTTATTGAATTGTCTCAATTGATTATTGATTCTTATTTACGGTTCCAAATGTTTAGTTCTAAATCTTCCTCCTCACTGTTTTTCTAACAACCTCACATCTCATGGTTTTAATCTTCAGGATAAACGCACCCCCTCTTGAGGTCTTATTCAAATTAGATTGGACTCATGCATTGTTGCTGTAGGACGTGCGAGTGCTGATCCAAACATCTGTATAACGACGGCGTTGATGAGATGAGGTCAGCCGTGGCGGTTCCATGGATGGATATTTTCCCCCACATCCCTCACTGAAGGGCAGCAGAGAAATATAAATATATAAATATGCAAAAGTATTTGGACATCAGTTCACCGGACAGGCACAACCCCTCTTATCTAGACAGACAGATACTTTATTGGTTTGTAAATTAAGTGCAGAATCTGTTGGTAAAACACTGGACAGGAACTGTACGGTGCTGCCCTTTGAAGTCTTCTGGTGTTTATGTGAGAGGTGTTTTGTTGCTTATTGCTGACTTAGTGTGGTTCCTGCTGCTTTCAAGTCCTCCAGCAACTTTTCTTCTGCAAAGTATGAACAAGTGTCGAAGAGGATCATGTGATAAGATAAGACGATGATTTATTATTTACATTCTGATCGGTTCAGAATGCCAGCATGATCATCACGTCCCTGTTTGATGCGTTTTTAATGTTATAATTATTCATAGTGAGCATTGTGAACCCTGACACCCCCGTGCCCGAGTCTAGGGGTAACCGACGAGGGTGCAAACTATGCTCTCGACAAACAGAAGAGTGGATGTCATTGTAGATGAGTGAGTGAAAGAGAGAGAGAGAGAGATTGCTCTTATCTTACAGAGCTTTAAGGGTTCTGCTCCATGAGTGAGAGCTTTTTTGGGATATTTCCAGACTCCACTACACAATGCCGCAAAGCAAACGTCTTCTCCTCCTTCAGCAGGTTCTCACGACTAGAACCCAACTCCCAAATCTATAGGAGGCCCTGCCGAGAGTCCACAGGGAAGGACCAACCCCAAATATTGTTTCTCAAATGTTGAAATGTCATACCAGCGCTAAACAGAGAGGAAACCTGAGATCTCGAACATCCAAAGACCCCCAATCTTTCTCATCCCGCATCCTGATTGGTTTAACTCCATCACTTCCTCTTTTATTTTTTAGGAAATTCCTCATCACTTTCGCAGAAATCTCCCTTCTATATAAAAACATTTTCCACTGCGCTCTGATGGAATCTCATTGTTTTATTCTGAAGCAATCGTGGACACCGATGCGTATCTAACTGGATGATGTGTGACATCACAACATTTCAGTATGAAATGATTATTGTTCTAAGCTCTGCTTTGTGTTCACATTTCCTCTCACTGAGCTCAGTCCCCACTCAACAGAACGGCCAAGACAGGAAAAATAAAACCGCATTAAATAAATAAATTAATCCACATTTAAATATAACAGACATTTATTTTATATATTGCCTACTAAAAGATGCAGTATTTGTACGCTTAAAAAAATAATATTTATATAATAAAAAAATATAAATTTATAATTAAAGAAAAATATAAATTTATATTTATATAAATTAAATTATAAAAACTTCAAAAAAAGTATAAATAAAAGTATAAATGTAATAAAAATCGATATTTTTTTTAAATACTTCAACATAAATAGAAATATAAATATCGAAATAATATAAAAAGTTATGTATAAAAAGTTATAATAAAAGTAATGTATTCATAAATAATAAACAATATATAAAATCAAATACAAAATTAATCAACTCACATCTAAATAAAAAATAAAACTATATATATATATATTATATATCATATTTAATACCACTATGGTTTGAATCCGAGCGGGTACATTTTTGTATTTCATTTACGATTTGACTTTATTATTTTATTTTTTTATGTAGTTTTGCCTGAATTTAGCTCCTGTGTTGTGTGAATATTTGTGGGCACAGTGTTGAAGACGTTATGTGTAAATATGAATTAGACTTTTACAATTATTTTTGGGAGAATTCTAGAGATGGCTGAGAGAGTAGTAAGAATAAGAGAGAGAGAGAGCGAGGGGGGACCCAGACTAGCACCTCCACCCTCAGACCAAACATTTTAATTGAGGCATTTGTCGTTTGTTTTACCAAAGCAGCTGGTTACACCCCCCACCACCACACACACACTTTCCCCTGCTTTCTCTCTCTCTCTCTCCTGTGTGTGATGGTGTCTCTCGACCATCTCTCTCCTCCTTTTGAGAATGTGGGAGTGTTTTCCTGCCGCTCGGTACTTTTAACACCGAACCCCGCGCTGAGGAACCACACTGAGTTTCAAACTGTTGTTCCACAACAGAACCACTACACACACACAGCATGGATGTGAAAGTTCTGCTGCTGCTGATGTTCTTCATCTGCATCATGAAGGACTCTGAGACTGAAGGTACGACGTCGGTTATCTGAGGGGTGCAGATCTGGGGGTTTCTGGATCACGTTTGGGTTCTTCATCTGTTTGCAGTTCTGTTCCAATCAGAGTTTGGAGGGAATCCCAGAGAACTCAATGTAATGGATCCTGGAGCTTGAGGAGATTGTGACTGGTTTTGGTGGAAGCTTCAGGAGAATCTGACTGGTTTTGGTGGGAGCTTGAGGAGAATCTGACTGGTTTTGGTGGGAGCTTGAGGAGAATGTGACTGGTATTGGTGGGAGCTTGAGGAGAATGTGACTGGTTTTGGTGGGAGCTTGAGGAGAATCTGACTGGTTTTGGTGGGAGCTTGAGGAGAATCTAAATGGTTTTGGTGGGAGCTTGAGGAGAATCTAAATGGTTTTGGTGGGAGCTTGAGGAGATTGTGGCTGGTTTTGGTGGGAGCTTGAGGAGAATCTAAATGGTTTTGGTGGGAGCTTGAGGAGAATCTGACTGGTTTTGGTGGGCGCTTGAGGAGAATCTAACTGGTTTTGGTGGGAGCTTAAGGAGAATCTAACTGGTTTTGGTGGGAGCTTAAGGAGAATCTAACTGGTTTTGGTGGGAGCTTGAGGAGAATTGACTGGTTTTGATGCCTGTTAGTTAAAAGCAATTTAAGCTGGTGGGTTTGTTTGATCGGTCCTGATCAGAATCTGACTCGTCCTTGTGTGTTTGTGTTTAAAGTTTTAAAAATACATTTTAATATTATTGGTACTTATTTTATATTCTGTTTAGTTCTGATTTGATGGTCGATGTTCTACTTTTAATCTCATTTGTAATGAAAGATTACAGAGTTCTCTGCAGGATTCTTTTTTAATATTTCTTCTTTTGCATCTATTTTTATAGAAACAATATATTGTAAAATAATTATAATATATATTTAGTTTTTAAATTAATTATATCATTCTGAGATTTCTTCATTTCTTGAGATTAAATTCTAGCATCTCCTGATCATTTTGCTCCATAAGTCATACTGATTTTATTCAGCTTGTAGTTTAGTTCATTTAGTTTGTAATAAAATATTGATTATTATATATAATATTTATATACAAATAATACAAAAAATATTTTATTATTATTTTATCATCCATACTTAAATCCAGTTTTAAGTATACAAAGTTTAAAGATTGGGATAAGCATTTAAAAATCTGTATGTTTTATTATCAATATAATTATTTACTTTTATGATTTAATTGTTATTCATTATAAAACAAAGATTCAGTACTTTCAGTATAAAATTATTTTCACATTATGTACTTTATTTATTGAAATATTTTAAAAGGCATTTAAATCCATATTAACTTATTTTTTATTCATGTATTAATTAGGATTTTCCAGTTTTAGATTCTATTACATTTAATAAAAACAAATATTCAGCAACCAATTTTATACAAATTATAATGATTTAATGAAAATATTTATGATATTTACTGGTAATTATAGCCACAATCCTCTGATCAGTAGTCCAGCTCCATAACCAGATAAACGTCAGAACACTTCCAATACTTCTTGTTCTAACAATGGATCTGTTCTGTCATTAATATCTGTATAGATCATTTAAATATCAATGTTTTATTTTAATAATGTGAGAGTAGTGTGAATATAAAACACAGACTGGTGGTCTGGTGTTTAGTGGTGGGACTTTATTTCTCTCTGTAGATGATGGTGTGTAAATCAGAGCTGAGAGAGGACGCGGTTTTGTGTTGAGCTTTGTGTGTGTACGTGTGTATGTATGTGTGTGTGTGTGTGAGTGTTGGGTTGAATCAGAAACACCAATGTTCTCGGGTTCTTCTGATGATTGAAACACTCGTGTGTGCTGGACTCAATTATTCATGTTTTCATGCATAATATGGTCGTAAAGATTCTAACAAAAGATATAATATAGATAAAAGATACTCATTTACATTTTAATAACTAAATAGCAGATGCAGATTTTTTTATTTACAGTCTTTGTGTTTTGTATATGTGTATATATGTGTATATTTCTATAGTAATATATAAATGCATTAACTATAAAGAGTGCAGATCAAATGAGTAAATTACAATTATTTCTCCAGCTCAGTATTTTATATTTCATAAGAACGTCTGCATTTAAATTATAATAATTATATATTTTTTATAAGAATGATTGTTGTTATTAATACAAAAAAGAGCATTATTTTAATTTCATGATTAATAGTGTTTTTAAAAGTATTAATTTACACTTTTTTAGGATTTAAAGATTAAGATCTTCTGTTTAACAATTAATTAAACAGATACAATCGATTAAATAAATAAATAAAATTTGTTTGTATTTCTGTGTAAATTACCTTTCACATTTAGACACAGAATGTTGTACCTATAAATATTAAAAATAATTGTGTAGCTCTTTCTATTCACAGTACACGGGTGTTTATAGAGACGCAGCTCTGGAGCGTGATGCTCCCTCCACCGTACTTCATTGTCGATTCTTTGTTTTTACGCTCAAGCAGCCAAACGTTTCACGATTTGTTACAGACTTTAGTTATTTTCTACAGAACGGAACAAACGCTTCTCATGCAGAGGTCATGAGTGGACGTGAAGGCCCCCTGTATCTGTAAACCCGGTTTAATAATAATAATAATAATACATTTTATTTATAAGCGCCTTTCAAGATACCCAAGGACACTTTACAGATAAAACAGTGGGTGTGTGTGGGTTTGGGGTGTAATGGGGTGTAAGTGAGACTCAGACAGCAACGAGACCCCGATATCCAGCAGATCTTGAGTCAGAGCATCTCATCAGAAGTGATTGAGACTGAGAAGCACGTCCAGGATAACTTAAAGAATGCACGTCACCCCATTCATCAGCACACAGTAAAGAGCGCTCTCTCTCTCTCTCTCTCTCTCTCTTTCTTTCTCCTTCTCCGAGACTTTTCCAGGGGACGGCGGGTGTGAAGGCGAGTGTGTTGATGTGGGAACAGTGGAGTACAAGCGGCACTCTAATCTCTTTTTAATGATCGGCGTGGGTGTGTGTGGGTCCACCTCTCTTCTGTTGGACGGGGAACGTGTGCGCCATAATAAACAAAACCCAGTGTCTTTATTCTCCTGTGATTAGCCTTGCGTTCCGACCGCGCGGCAGCTTCATAGCTAGCACTTATAGTTGCAGCTGAGGGAGGGAGGGTCGTCACTGTTTCACCGTTTTAGTACCCTAGTGGTGGTCTAGTTAATACATTAAGTCATAAAGATGAGGAGGTTTCATAAAGTCCATGTCAATGTGATCGGCTTGTAGTACTGTCTACTCACATTGAGAAGGTTCTGGGTTCGATCCCCAGCTCACATTCTGTCTGGAGTTTGCATGTTCTCTACATGTCTTGCGTGGGTTTACTCCCGGTGCTCCGGTTTCCTCTTTCAATCCAAAAAAATTGCAAGTGTGATGAATAGAAGAAACAG
>JAOTRQ010049765.1:0-26426 GCA_028565875.1 Hoplisoma paleatum
TTTACTTATTATTTAACCCGTTGACTCCCAGCATTTCTCCCGAAAATCGGCTAAAACAGTGTTGTAAACATTTCTAGTATTTTTGTGATCATGTTTTATTGTGATCTGCGGCAGCCCGGCATTAAAGGTAAAACGTCACAAATGTGTATCCCGGTCTAAATGGTATTTTTAGTCGACCACTAGTCGATTAGTTGGAGTAAATGACGACCTCTGGTCGACCAACAAAATCCTTGGTTGTGGGCAGCCCTAATATATATAAATATATATAAATATATACATATATATATATTTATTTATGTTTATAATGATTTTTCTGTTGGAATTGTGGCTTTTAGGTAATAATTTAGCCTAATAATTATTAGGCTAAAACAACCTAATGTCCATAACATTAAGGGAACTATAGTACAACAATATATACAATATATTGACTCAATCTATTACAAAGTGATCAAATTGAAACTTCAAACACTCACGCATTTATTAATAACTGTGTTCTGATGTTATCACAGAGACACATGTATATAATATCACTTCGATGTGCAGTTTTGATGAAGTTTCATGTTGTTTCAGGAAACATTATACATGAATTAGCCATTGCAAACAACTACAATGTAACCTGTTCACCAAAAATCCAAATGCTTAGTTGATTTGAGGACTTTTGCTATCATCCCGATTAAATGGATGCACTATATGAAGGTAAGTCATGTGCAGGCATTGAATGAGTCTTAGATAGAATTAGAATTAGGGTTTCTGTTTTTGTGCTCTATCGTGGTTTTGTAATGTTGCAATATACACAGAATCCTGCAATCCGACTCAGTGCTGCCCTCTATTAGACATTGCATCCAGTCCTCCAGAGGAGATCAGTAAGACTAGTGTGTGAACAACTCTGACAGCATAACCCCTCTGTGTGCAAATCTATCCATGGTTACACATAAAATATAACACAGGTTTAGTCATTTCCCTTCAAGCCTTCCATCACAGCTCACACAGGGGATGGGGGGAATATACAGATATGAGGAAATGCCTAAATTGTGGGCTTACACATTTTAAAGCTGTCAGTCACATACCTACATGTTAAGAAATAAAGCATTTATTTATGCTGCAGTGTGGATTTCATGGTTTACGTTGGTATGCGGTGAGGGCTAATTGCTTCCAGACCCTGGTGGGAGAAACACAGGAATGGACTCCTTACTTAAAAGTGCGAAAGAGGTGGCACTGCTGGAACTGGTACCGTGACCCAAGCATGTTGAATGATATTTTATGCCTATTTGCTTAGTGCCTAATGCTTTAAGCATGAGCAGAACATTAGCGAAGGCTCCACACTTAGACCTATCTCTGCCATCAGATCCAGATAAGCCTTTCTCTGTTTAGGTCTGACCTCTGGCTGAACTCCAGGAATGAGGGAAATAAACCCTTAAGATGCCACTTTGCTTGACTTGCATACACAGACACATCCAGTTTTCTTTCCACAGAGAATCCCATGATAGATAGCACAAGAGATGTTCCAGTGGCTGACCCAAAGTCGTTGGTGATAAATTATGGATTGTCGTTGTTTGTGGTACGCCAGCTGTGTGTATGTGTGCGTGAGTACGTGTCTTGCCTTGACGTGACCACATGCTCTGAAAATATGTCACCCCTTATGGACTGCAAGACGCTAACAGGCGTCTCTAGTGTGTGGTCGGCTCCACCAGGACTGTGAACTTTCCCTTCACTTCTCCCACATGTACATACACAGAGTCCTCTTTGTACAAGACTTCCTGCTTACATTGAAGCACCGTGATCCTGAAGTAAAATAACTCATTTGTGATATTGATATCTTACAATTTATTCTACATCCAGTGCCACTAGATCAATTTTCCTGTTTCTGTTTCTTCTGAGCCCTATTGGCTATCAAAACATTTACAAACTTCAGTACACATTTGAATAGCCCAGTATAAATGCCAGAGCTAACAGAGAAGCCTAAACCAATTAATCACTAGTCCAAAGTCCTTCTGCAACATGCTATATCATCTTATTTACAGATACTATTTGCTAAAGTATTTTAACGTGTATAAAAATTCTCAAGATTTGCTTAGATCCCTTCAATTATACCCAGATGCATGATGTTAGCAAGGTGACTTCTATTTACCACATCTAGTAACCACTTTATCATGACAGTGATGCTTCAGAACTTGAGGTTTGGTAGGAATATACTGTACACAGGACACCACATCATTATAAAGCATTATTTCATACACCCATTAAGGACTATTTACTGTGTATACTGTGTATGCAACTACATATTTTCTTTAATTCGTTTTAATTGTTGTTGTATTTGCAGCATAATCCTCCCAATCTATTCGGGGCTCTACCCATTGTTGCAATAGAAGTCCTGTATTGTGTTTTGTAAATCATTGATGTCTTTTGAGGGCACCTTAATCGTGCAAAAGGCATTGCAATAGCAGCAGTAATGAGGAAAACCATGAATCATTTTCCCCCTTAAGCCTGGAAGTTGAGGCCTGGGGTTTGAATTTGGGAATACTGGGGTGATTATTTACTGTATTAGATCGCAAGCATATTGTCACACTTGTGTTCATAGTTGTCTTGTTCTGTATGTTTCATAAGCTGGACGTATTTGGTTTGATTATTGATTCGTAATCGTTCTAATATTTGTTGATACATACAAAACTCCTTGCCAAGAGTGAGCAAGGGATCAAACCAAAGACTGTACTCATGTAAAGAAATGTGCACACACCAACTGAGGTTGCCAGAGGTGTGTTTTTATTTCTTTGTTAAACATAATACGTATTAAAGCGTACAGTTTAGTCTGAATACTTCAGCTTGTTTTTAATAAGTAAATAATGTTATATTTTGATAAGGGTTAAGATAAATAAGTAGCTGTAAACATAAGCCAGAATGCTCACTATCAACACACAAACATTATTGGGTGGCCAAATCTTCAGAAGTTTGTATTATTAACAAATAAATCTTTCATATGAGTGACTGGAATTATTAGAATACCCACCGTTCTCCATTTGTTTGCTTTCCAGCTGGGGCAGCGTCCTGCCCTGCAGAGTTTCTGTGTTTTGGGTTTTGCAAGATGAGCGCAGTTCTCTTCTTCAGTCTCAGTTTGATTTTGGTACAAGCAGACCAACTTCCGATGCTTGGTCCCTTTGCCACAGGTCACAGAACACTGAAGATGAATAGAAAAAAACCCATCAGGTTTAAGATTTGTACAGTAAAACACGCACTTAATGAGTTTTATGGGATTTAAGTGAGCGGTTAATATTGATTCGGCCAAGGATCAATTTATTTGTCTTCTTTGTTATCCAAGGTACTCTCAACATGACTCTCTTGTCTAATTTAGATTTACTTATCCTATGTCTACAAACTGTACAAAATCTTTGTCAAATTTTTGGTGTTAGTTTGGGGATATAGTGTCATCATTTGGGTGGACAAAAATCAATTGCTCAACATTTGCTAAATAAATAGATTGATTATTATAAAAACCAACTTGTCTAAACTAACCTTAGGGTTAGGGTCAGGGTTAAAATCCAACAAGCATGTATTAAAGCAACAAGGTGAGAGAGAAAGAGAGAGAGAGAGATCTTAAAACATCAATGCTGACAATCGTCTGGTTTTAATAAACAAAACTCAAACACATGAAAAACTTTTCCTATACAGAACAAAACATAATAAATAATTACAAAGACTTTAACATAAGCTGCAATTCTTTTTCAGGGAACGGACATAAAAATCCTTTTTTGTTCTATGTTTATAAGAAAGTATGTCATTACAGAATGCTGAAATGTATTTACCCCACTACAAGAGCTTGGAAGTACACAATAAGTCCACAACTCTATATTTATTCAATTAACATATTTACAAACTTATAAAACACACACAATAGACATTTCAGAATTTTCCAGACCTTTCCGCACCATTTTAGAGTAGCCAGTTTCCATGCTTGTACAAATTTTATACATAAGATAATATCAGGAACATAAAACACTAGAAATAACATTTCATCTGACATCTGGCTTTATTATTATAGCATATAGGACACGATAAAAACACTGATGATGAAAAGTTAGTCAAATATATCAGTATGAATAGCAGATTTGTGCTGATCTAGTTTGATGGAGTACAGTTTGAAATATTCTCCTGTATTGTTTCTAAAATGTGCTGCAGAAATCAGAACGATCCACTGTTTCAAAAATAAAACACACACAGATCAGTGCTTCGTGTTTTTATTAGCACCTATTAGCATATACTGTCAAAACTTATTTTAATGTTTCTATATTTAAACCTATTAGGGTAGCAAATGTTTTAACCTGTTCAACATTTTTTAACATGTGGTCACCATATTAATATTTTTTTTCACCACAATACTTTTGAGATTCGTGGCAAAGTGGATACTTGGGATATTTAGTCTTTGGTAAGGAAGTAAAACATTGTAAAGTAATCCAGCAAGGTTGTGTGTGTGTGTTAGATTTTTAATTGCTGGGATTTTAGAGGATTAAATAAAAAAAACTTAGTTTTTTTGTGGAAACAAAGTGGTTCCGCTCATTTAGGTATAATGATACCTAATACTTCTTTTTTTTTCTAGGCACTCAACCACCTCAGCCAGATTCACCAACACAGGCATGCACAAACTTATCACCCATCTCCATTACAAACATTGTAATTACAAAAGCATGTTAAACACAGACCAGAAGTTTATGGACGGAGCACATCAAAGTGTACTGAGCTAAGTGTCTGATCCTGATACATGCAGGCTAAATCCTCCTACTCACTTCAAACATGAAAACACTACTCTTATCTTTGGACGGAGAATCAAAACCTAGACGAACATATGCATAAGGGCAGCGGGTGGAGGGGCTGTTAGTGGCTAAAACACACACGCACAGCGAAACCGAGAAGGAAACATGAGAAAGAGAGAGGGGAGGAGAAAAACCCAGCCATAGAGAAAAGATGTACAGCCAGTGTACGGCACTATAAAAATCTGCTGCAGCATTATTCTACTCATCTGCCTAACATCAGGTATTCAGAGCTCGGAACAAAGAGAATCGGTGCTTACTGTCGATCCACAGAGAAGATTTACCAGCTAAACTTCTGCACCTCCACTACCTTTTATAAGGTAAGTGAAATTCAGACAACAACACTGTCTTTTTGAGGTATCTGGATTGCTCTATGATTAAAAATTTAACACGGATAATTGATATAACAGCTTCACATGTTGTTAAATGAAGTGTTTAAAACAAGTATGTTGGATTCTTGCGTCGGACTACTGTATTTATTAAACAGAGAGAGAGAGAGAGAGAGTGTGTGTGTGTGTTAGCTCTATGCAGATGGATAAGCAGGTTGGTTGGTGGATTTTAGCTGGGTAAGTAAGTATGTGGGTAGGCTTGTTGGTGGGTAATTAAAGTTGGTGTAGGGTGCTTACAGAAGAAGGTACACGGTATGTAAAAGAAAGGAAGTAGATTTGTGTTTGGGTTATCTAGAAAAGAAGAACGAAAAATGTGGGGATTATGTAGCATATAACTCTATATTATTAACCTTGTGTATGACACTATGTTCTTTACCCATTGTATAAAACTACATTCATTACTGTACATTATGTAATTCATTATGTAGCATATGACACCACAGGATAACCATGTACAACACTAGATTAATTACCTAGTGTATAACACTACATTTATTATCATACATTTACAACCATGTGTAAAACACTACATTTTATACCTATTCTATAACACTATATTTATTATCGTACATTCATACCTCATACAGCTGTCAAATTTATACTCTCAATAATAATTCAAATCAATTTCTAAATGTGCAAATCTGTTCAAACCACTTTGTTCCAAACTGTTTTTGGTCAATGTGCTGATTATATGTAACCAATGGACATTTCAATTAGATTTGTAAATAAACAAAAGCACAACATGCTTCCTTGAAACAGGACCTGGATAATTAGGTTTTCTTTTATCTTGCTTGGGAAGATTCAGCGTACAGGCTGTTCTCCTGCAGGCCGAATTGGCAGTTACATTCTGTGTCTTATTAAATCAAGTCATTTACTCAGTGTAGTATATAGTAACTGCCTTTATTTACTCATCTATTGTGAATTAGGCTGAAAAAGTTCAACATAAAAACTGATTTATTATTTTCTCATTTGCTCATCTATTTGATCATCACTTTTTTCTACTTTACATAAAGGCATTCATTCACAGACTGACACTTAGACACTTAGAATTTCTAACAGCCACCTGTCTGATATTTAGACTTTTGATAAGAAACCTACACGGACACAAAAACATGAAAACTCCACACAGAAAGGACCTCACATGGCTGCAGAATTAAATTCAGCTATTCTTGCTGTAAGGTGACAAAACTCAAGTCCAGATCTGGCAGGTTCCTTTACACCAGGCATCTACAAACCTACATATGACACATTTCTAAGAAGCCTGGCCAATGAGCCTGCACCAGGTTGGCACCCCGCCCTGGATATTTCTGCCCAGTGTTCACGTAGTTGATTTAAAACAAAGTTATTAAAGATTATTAAAAAAGGGTTGTCTAGGAATCTATTTTCATCAGCCTCCAAATCTAAATCGATTAAAAACCAGAAGTAATGTTAAATGTTGAATAATAGTGAAAATGATAGATGCACATGTCATTTTATGCAAAACATAATTCGTGCATTTAAGAAAGATGTAAAAGGTAAGTATATGATTCATTACTGTGTTTAGAATTAACATGTTCTGTTTTATTTCTTTCAGAAGGCTGTTGCTGTTGCAATTTATAATTTTATCATGCATTTCAACACAAAACAATCTAATACGACATAATTTATAACTTTGGTGACATAAATATTATCATAACTTGATGCTACTAACGCGTCGAGTGATTTTATTTCAGATTCAGTTTAATCTGTAATCAAACTGCTTCATTTACAAGTATCAGCTTGCATAAACACGGAAAGTGTATGAGCGCTAGTGACATTTCATTTACATTAGTTACATTTATACTCTATTTCATAACACAACAATAATTTATTTTAAATACTCAGTTAAACTTGAATAACCTGACTAAATGAACCCCTACAATGTTTTAGCTTTATCTTTTACTACTCTACCCCAGATTATCTTCTGATCCATTTACTGCTTTCCAGCCAAACCTACAAGTGGAATAGTGTTTATCCTATCTGTTTATTCTATCTGTTTATCCTATGAGACAGAGTGACCATAAGAAAGCACAAAACACAAATGTTTAGATTTATCCACCCAACACAGGTAATCATAACAACAATATGTGATGTTTGCAGTGACATAACATTTCCAACATTACCAACATTTCCGACTCTACATTGATGTTCTGTGTCCAAACGTTGCACTCAAAGCTGCAATAAATAAAGTAGCTAGCAACGGTTAGCATGGTAGCGCTGGCTATGTCCCGAATCAGTCCCAACCGATATGTGACTCAATGGAACACCAGACACACCATGAACAATGTTTATTCTGCACACTACTCAGTGAATGCAGCCAGTCCATTTTCTGTATTTATAGTGAATGTTTCCATTACAATACAATGTAGTACAAATGTGAAACATGCCGATGAGAGCCTGAGCCACAGGTTGTCGACCCCTGCCCTATAAAGTAAAAGTGGCACAAGTTTCCTGACACACACCGGGCCACAAAAATAAGGGCTGTAAGTACCTGGTTCCCACATACTGTCTGGAGATTGTAACGATTTCCCACTGTAGTTCCTGGACCTGCTTAAAATGTGACCTCCCTAAAAATTGTGGGTTCATTGTAATGTTAAACAAGTACATATTGTTTATAAAATAGATCGAGTTGCATCATTATTAGCACCATGGATACGTTACAGTGAAGACCACTGTAGTTTATCCTTTCTGACTAACAAATATAACAGACAATAAAGTAACAAGTGGATCCTTGAGCTTGGAGTGCTGAATTCTGTTCACTTCTGACATCTGATGACACCGGCTCAATGTGTGTCTCATTAACACATTCCTCCAAGCTAAACATTTTGTTTATTCGGTCTCTTTTATAGACACACGAGGGGGGTACTATACCCCACCACTACATTAGGATGTGGTATAAAATCTTTTTATCGTTTAGCTCCATGTGACAGTGTGTATGTGATGTGATGTTGCAGGCCATTTCTCTCTCTAGATTAAAGTCTCTGATACAAATAGGAATATTATTTTCTAATTAAAAGGTTTTGAATGTTTGTATCGCTTTACGTGAGTTGTTGGGGTGTAATAAATGATATTTGACTAATTATGTGAAAGTTAAGTGGAACTCCATTAAGAGTTAAGACTACACAGGTAAGTAGCAATGGTGTAATGATGGAGAATGAACCACCTACCTACATATCTATCATTACCTTATTAAAATACTGACATAACTGGAAAATATTTAAAAAAGTGATACAAACTACAAATATTAATTTAGTATCTAAAGTATAAATTGTAAAAATTTCCCCTAAAACATTATTACTGTAACAATTCAAGCTAATGTAAAGATAAACCAAAAAACAAGTGTGGCTGTATTGAATCTGACCGTTACACATTACATACAACAACAAATTTTTTGCCCCAATTATGGCTCGATGATTAGTTTTGGTAATGCCTTTTCATTGGCTTTGCAATCAGAAATCAGGCAGTGTGAACTACTAAACAATTCAAGAGACCCAGTCATGTAGTATGAACTGTACACTGATCCACCAGTCATGTAAAGTC
Source organism: Hoplisoma paleatum (assembly GCA_028565875.1). NCBI lineage: Eukaryota > Metazoa > Chordata > Actinopteri > Siluriformes > Callichthyidae > Hoplisoma > Hoplisoma paleatum. The sequence goes on from JAOTRQ010049765.1 coordinate 8,747, forward strand.
ATGTACCATGAATCAGGCATAAATCAGCCGTGGTCCTTCTTTAAAATCAACATAAAATTGGAAACCACACCTTTATCATCCAAACATATTCTGTACTTCTAAAAAGAACAGGGGCATGTGGTTGATCTTACACAAGATCTTTATTGTTCATTCATAAGCACATGTTCTTTATTGACTTAATGAGGAAGTAATGTTTACCAAAACGATGTTACAATTAAGATTAAGGTCCAAACGTGCAGACTGTCTGCCATACTAACCGAAACGAAAAACATATGTGACACGTCTAGATTACATCCTGCAATGAACTGTCAGAACAGAACATTCAGAATAAGACTCGACGTCTACACACTGCAGTGCTTCACCAAACCCATGATCGCTGTATGCAATTTCAGTTCAGCGTTGTATAGATCTGTGTACAGTATATGTCAAGCATCTGCACATGACAAGAAATAGCATGGTTTTGTTTATCATACTTTGGCATCATGTATACAAAGCAATTGTTTTAATTATACAATGCAATCATTTTTTGAAATTATTTTTGTAATGTTTACATTTTCAATGATTAAAAATAAAACAGCTTGTGTGTTTAATGAGCCCAAATGGTTCCAAAAATCATTGGCTTATGCCAAACTTTTCATCTAATGCCAAGTGGATAGTTAGGACGCCAGTTTTGCACATCACCGCATTTACCACTCACAAGGTAAGTAAAGAGCAATAACTGTTTAGACTTAATCCTAACACGTTTATTGTTAGTACTGTTGCTGCATATCAAAGCAGAATGGCTTAAAAAGTGACATTTGTGTATACACTATTAAAATACTTTTTTTACTAAGAGCTTTACTTTAAGTTCTTAGGTAACAACATTCTTTCATATCTTAGAACTGGAGATGAACAAACTCATTCATGTGATTTTATCTCACTTTAATTTTTGTGTAGTTTTAGATTCACCTTACATGGTACACTGACACCGACATCATTAATTACAGATGTATCAGTGATTGTTAAATTGTTTTTATTACTGTATTAGATATCTTTTGTACTATGTTCCAGTAATATCATTTCTTAACACCGCACTGTTTGAATTCTTATACTATTCAATTTATTTGATTTATGAAATGAATTATATGAGATTGACGGTGTTATATGTCAGTAATAAATAACTATGATAAAAAATGTGTATATAAAACTACGTTCTTTTATTCATAATCAACTCCTTCTCACATGTTTAGTTTTGAGAAGCTAATATAACTAGCTCTAGACATTAGAAAGTAAGAGAAAGCACATGTTGATTTGGAGAGAACACACCAAAAAGCTGTTAACAATAAGTAGTAAGATCAGTACCAGGTATTGTACATACAGTATAATGCTTTTAGCAATAGTGGTAACATTTGGAAACTTTTTTTTTCTCTAGTCAAGTACTGAACAGCTGAACTATTAATAAAACATTAATTATGTGTCAAATTATTAACTATTTATAACTATTAACTATCATAGCAAATACTAGGGACGGCAAGGCAGCTTAGTGGATAACACTGATGCCTCGCTGCAAGAAGTCCTAGGTTTGATTCCTTAGTAAAGCAGTAGTCCGAGGCTTTTAGTGTTAAAGTTTGCATGTTCTCTCCATGTCTGCATGAGTTTTCTTTGGGTACCCCAGCTTCTTCCCACAGCCCAAAGCATGCATTTAGGTTGATTAGAAATACTGAAATGTTCTATCTCTCTTTGTAACTCTATGTGTTGCACAAAAACACAGCAAAAGACTGGCGACCTGTTCAGGTATTTACTATATTCAACCAGCGTGTGTGTGTCTCACCATGATCCTAAACAAAATGAAGTGGTGGTTCAACTAGATAGTGGTTCTTCTGTCTGAGACAATGCTATTAAAAGTCATAACAACACTCATTCACTCACAGCCCATCACTTTAATCACTATAATCTTATAAACTGAAAATGCAGTGGTGTTATTGCTGTTATTGGATATTTCTGTAAGATCATCATGATCTATCCAGCCAACATGGATCAATAACAGTGTTTTGCATTGGTAATTTCATGTGCCAAGTTTCAAGCCAGATGCATAACAGAAGATTTAATTAACAAGTCACTACACCCACAACCAGATGCACCAGCAATGTCCAATAATCAATTTGGCTTGCACAAACAAAACAAAACTAAAATATTGGAAATGTTACTTCCAAAGAAATTACCTTTCTACTAGTTTTTGTTTAACTATTTCTATCATATCCTATTACATTTGAAATTAAAAATATGAATAATTGAGAACATTACATAATAACAGGTGTGTAAAATCTGCCACTCCCGGTACAGTTTGGATCTAATGCAATACAGATCTAACAGGTACACATAGTTAGATTATATTTAAATAAAAGATGTTAGCACTAGTGTAACTGATTAAGGTTAGAGGGTCACTGGGTATATTACACTATAGTGTTGCGTTTAATAAACCCCCAATGAAATTAGGCTGTATCTTATGGTAGTTAAAAAAGAAACCAATCTAAACCATGTAAACCCAATCCACCACATCACAAGTTTAGAGAAATTGTTAAAAGAAAGAATTGCAATCGCTAAGTTTAGAACAAGTATTTGGTTAACTATTATAATAATATTAAGAAGAAGAAGAAGAAGAAGAAGAAGAAGAAGAAGAAGAAGAAGAAGAAGAAGAAGAAGAAGAAGAAGAAGAAGAAAATTTACAATACAAAACGAAATTTGTAGTCCATCTGGTAATACCATGGAGCACAGTGGGATACATTTTATATCAACTATTAACTAGCATTAATTAAACCTAGAACACTAACACAGGGTGATTTTCACCCACACAATTTTTGTCATGTGATGTTCATTGTGTTGCTGCTGTCTGAGTTACATGGTGCGACTTTGAGGAGCTTCAGGGTTTCATTGATGTCATTAATGGTTTGGTTGATTCCTTCCTCACGTCTATGTTTTTTTTTTTCAAGATGCATTTGAGTGACTTTCACCAGACGTTAGTGATATTTTATAGGTTTATCCCGGTGTTTGTGTGTTCAAATCCGGAACTTTATATCATTTAAAATAAACGCTAGTGATAGTGTTACTTATTGTAACATTAATGTTCTAGGTTTAAAAGCTGCGATATAAAATTATGATCTATAAAATGATTAACAGACGTGCCATAAATGTATTTTCCCCTTTTTAACCTACAAATAAATACCAGGAGTTTCTGATTCATCCAAATCTGTCCTGGTCAGTCAGGTAAGTATTTATTTTTCAGTGTTTTCAGTTTTTGTTTTACTTTTTTGCTCCATACATGTGCACTTCCATAGCTGGTTTTATTTACATTTTAGGTCAACTCTGTTGCAAAGTTGTTGAAATAGTCAGTAAGTCGCTGTCAAACCACAAAAAACAAATCAACATAAATGGTAAAAAGGTTTAGGCCCTGATAGTGAGGTACTTTATTTTGCTACATACAGTAACTGTGGGCTTTTGTAATAAAAATAATAATAACAATAACAGCGTTTCAAGTGAAATGAATATTTAAAAAAGACTTCTGATTCACATAAATACAGAAACATTGCATTGTCCTTAGTGATTTAGTTAAACAGCACCAGTAAAACATATTAAATCCTATCAAAACTAAAACATAAAATAATTACTGTACAAAGATACACATACAATATACAGTAACAATCATGTGATGCTGTTTGATAAACAATATTATAACTCTTATGCACAAATATACACTTTGTGTTCTTTGATTACAGATTGTACCACAAGAGAATTCACTTCACACTTTTATCATTAAAATAAATATAGCTTGCACTCCAAAGTAAATAAGAAAAGTTGTCAGCCAACACCTACTGCTAGCATCACCGCTAGCCTTTCTACTGAGTACATGTGTTAATAATGATCCCTAATCAGCACCATAGAACTGCTTGGGTGGGCAAGAGCCAGAGCTGAAGTCCATGTATTCATGCTACCCATGACCACTCCGGGCTACATTTATGTAAACCATAGAACTGAACTGCACCCCACCTAAATGCTCTTTCCAAAAACAGGTGTAGCCTGGCTTTAGATTTACTCACAGTAACTAATCACAGTTGACGAAATCTAAAGAGCTGAGCCTATTCATGTAAGCCACACACGGGAGAGATCATAACCACTGTGATATTAGTGAACACTTGTGGAGGTGTCACAGTAAAATAAGAGTCAAATGTCAAAATAAGAAGGTAAGAAAAGGAAATACTATCGTACCGGCTTCCATGGTCGCCTGTGCCAGGAAGCGCTGCCTGGGCACGGCTGCATGTTGCACCGTTCCATATCGGGAGGTTTGTCGAGCAGATCACAGTTGTGCTCGTTCAGTCTCTGCCCGTTCGGACGCTGACATACCACCAGCCGCGTCCTCTGACCGCCACCACATGACTGGCTACACTGAAAACAAGAACGTTTTTTGTCATGTAATGTTCATTGTGTTGCTGCTGTCTGAGTTACATGGTGCGGATTTTCACCCGACGTTAGTGATAGAGAGGAACATATTTTATGGTTGGAATTTACCTGATGTTAGTGTTTGTGTGTTTAAATCAGGCACTTTATACCAGGTTAAATATTCCCAATGTTAGTGATGGTGTTACGTATTTCTAGGGTTAACACAATGAATTATTTAAGAAGTTATTGACCACACAGTTCTATCATTTTTGAAGCAATGAATGCAAAGTCTTTAGTTGTAGTACTCATGAACTCACGGCCACACAATATTTCACCCATCAAACTGATGGGTGCTGGTAGTACTACTGGAAGTACCAGTAGAGTTTTTAAATCTAAAGCAAACAAACCACAACCGATGTTCACTGTCTGGTCATTTTGATCAGTGAATTATAATTGCTTATAAATGATTACTTACTTCGCCCCAGATGCCATAATTCCACAGAGGACATGGTCCTGAGTCACAGCTCTTTGATTCACTGGGTTTGACTCGTTCATCACAGTAATTAGTGCTGCGACCCTCTGAATCTTGACAGACCACCACTCTTCTCTGGAAACCACCCTCACAAGTAGTGGAGCACTGGACAGAGAGAAGAAAACACATCATACAGGATACACCAACACACACACACACACACACACACACACACACACACACACACACACACACACACACACACACACAAATATCACAACTCAGGTGTCTACAATTTCTTTTCACATGTTTAAGTTGTATTTTATTGAAGGCTGTATTGTGCAAAACTCTTAAAACGTAAATAATTTTTCAAAAAGTTATTATTATTATTTCTTATTATTATTATTTCTTCTGATATATCTGTGTATCAACAGATTCAGTTTTGTAAGTCCTAATGAAATGTAGGAGCACATAAAAAGCACAATCTCACAATGAAAAGCCCTGCAACTATATTGTTATATCAAGTAATGTAAGCCCAAGGTGTACTGGACTTGAAAGGTTGCTGGTTCCACTGCGGGTTGCTGGTTCTCTTTGCTACAAAAGTTGACCATTGTTTACACAGTGATGCGCATTTTTAAACTAAGTCAATTTAATCATTAATTTTTTTGTACTAACCTTTTCAGACCAAGTACCCATTGCAATGTGCAATGGCATCACACATGATTCTCATTTTTAAAAGTTTTGTCAAACATGACACTGATCCAGACCTGTTGTCCATCAGAACAGCCAATCAATTTACCAGCCAACCAAACAGCAGTTTAGTCCCTCATATTGCATTAGAGGGAAATAATTAGTAAACTTAAGGGAGGCATGGCAGCCCTCCAGCCAAAGAGCCAAACTAAGTACCCATATAATTTATGACGATGGACATTAATTTATGACTAAGTTAAAAGAGTCTGGTCAGAAAGAGTTAATGGTATGTTATGTCTACAGGTCATCTAAATAAATACAGTACATACTGATCCCCATGGCCCGGTCCTCCACTGATGGTCTGCAGAGGGCACATTCCAGCTGTTGTGTCCCGGGTGGGTACGAGGGTCATGAGGATAGGAGGGTTGGTTTTTGGGCCACAGTTGGTAGACTGAGTGGCATGGGGCTGCAGCACACTCCTGCTCGGCACTAGGTTTTTCCTCTGGGTGACAGTAGGATTCATCCACCTGCTGGTTGTAGTTCACGCACACCACATGACGCGTGGAGCGACCCGCACCACACGATACAGAACACTGTGTCACAGGGATAAGAGAGAAAAGAACAGTCACGTTCTGTTAAACTAAATCTGGACTCTACATCAATACATCCAGCAAAGTTGTGTAAAAACACAATAGGGTCAGGGTTATGGGAGCATCCACACAATAAGGCCTACAATAAAATAACTTAAACACATAGTTGTGTGTGTGAATGAATGAAGTGAGTATATAAATAATAGATACACACAGATGACCACTCTCTTTCTCGCCATTGGCCACATGAACTAAAACAGACTGAGGTTTCGGGAGGTCGAGGTAGATGGGCACAAAAAGATTCATCGGCGACTCCTCCATGAGTATCTCTGCAGCTAACATAGCGTGCTCGCTCACCCTTTCCACAGGAGACCGAGCACTTTAAACACACACACACACACACACACACACACACACACACACACACACACACACACACACACAAATGAGTTGAATTAAAATACAAACACTTTATTCGTTGTTTAAGCACTGCAATAAATAAACAATCATGATTCTAGTCTATATACTAAACAGGGACAAGGACATCATGGAAAGCACAACAGTAATATAACAAAACTACACTGGATAAAAAAAGGTCACCACCTGAATTTAACTAAGCAAACATATAAGAGCCTCTCATTGGATAATTACTACATGTGTGTATGTTACTGAATGTTTATGCTCGTAAGTTATTTAACCAGATCTGAAGCATTAAATAACTTCTCATTTGTTAAACAACCAGTCAAACAGTCAAATTATTGGCGTACATCAAGCATAGAAAACATCTAAAATCGAGTTAAAAACTCTCCAATATATTATCAAAAAGTGGAAGCACCGTGTGGAAACATCATCAGGAAGTAATGTGGTCAGAAAAATATCTTAAATGATTGCGATCGGTAGTAACTTGGTGGTAACGCTTGGTGAAATCAATTACATAGGAATGTTAAATAGTTAAGACATTCCAACGCACAAAGTGTAGAAGAGATTGGGACTAAGATTGGGTTAATAGCTAAATGACAAGGTGGCTTCAATTTGACTCTGGAGCAATGGAAGAAGGCCATACTGAACCACCAAGTTCTTCCATCAATCCTGTGCACAATTCAAGACAAAAATGGCAGGATTCCTCAAGCTCCAATTATAAAAGAGAACTTCAGAGAACATAAAACATCCTCTTCACTGGGATGTGCTGGAAAAGAAATATCAACGTAATTCTCAGAAATAAATGTGACATTGCTAGAAGATTGTAGAAACACTGTCAGATGTTTTTAAATGTGTGAGTGTACGACTTACGGTAGTCCAGGAGCCAAATCTCCATTGGCTGTGGAGTTTTACAGATGCTACAGGTTGAGGTGTGCTGAGCGCTGATGACGTTTGGGGGCAAGCTGGCAACTCACATTCCTAAACACACAGATAGCATAAAACAATCTGTACATACAGATGACCCTTATAACTTACAGTATATCAAATCAAATCAAAGTTTATTCGTCACATACATAGTTATACACAGTACAACCGGCAGTGAAATGCTTTATAACTACTCCATCTGAACACTCAAAATTACTGTAAAAGTGATGTACAGTGTGTATAATAACAATAACAAGTGATCATTACACACAAAAAAAACATAAAAACACACTATATTACAAATACAAATAAGTTTTAAAAAAAATAAGTTTTTAAAATGGCTAATGATGAGGCCTGTCTGATATGGAATTTAAGGTCATTCCATAATTTAGATGCAGTAGTTGAGAAAGCTTGATCTGCCCCCGGCACCTTTAGGAGCAGCTGATCAGCTGACCTGAGGCATCGGGTGGGAGCATGAGGTGGGGTGAGTCCATTCTATGATTTAAAAACAAATAAAAGAATCTTAAAATAAATTCTAAAATGCACAGGCAGCCAGTAACGGGAGGCCAGAATAGGAGTCATGTGCTCCTCTTGCATACTCCAGTTAGCAGTCTGGCAGCAGCGTTTTGTACCAACTAAAGGCATTTGAGGGAGGACTGGCAGACTCCAAAATAAAGTGCATTAAAGTAATCCAGCCAGAATGTAATGAATGCATGAATTACTGTTTCAAAGTGCTAGCATGCAAGGATTGTCTTCACCTCAGCCAACTGCCTCAAAAAGGCAGTTGTTCACTACTGCACCAATTTGCAGATCCAATTTAAAATCACTGTCCATTTTAAAACCCAAATTAGATGATGTCAGAGTGCCTGTGTCAACAGGGGGAAATTCACAAGGACCACTGGGACCAAATACCCCAACAGTTTTCTTTTTATTAAAACATAAGAAGCCATCCAGACTTTAACTTTGTCAAGACATATAAGCAGTGATTTAAAAGAACATGCACTGTTTCTCTTCAGTGCTACATAAATCTGGCTGTCGTCAGAATAGCAATGAAAAGAGACACCATGTTTCTTTAGTATGGAGCCAAATGAAAGCAGATGAATTAGAAAAGTAGGGATCCTAAAATTTAACTCTGAGGAATGACAAATAACAAGGTAGCTGAGGCGGGTTTAGAGCCAGCAACCTTTTTACACATGGCCAATCCAGTGTAACAGAAGGGTCGGTTTTCAAAAGCGTTGGATGTCATCTGCAGTGGATTAGACACTGCTAAAGTAAATTAGGTTGTCATGTCATAGTTCTGTTATTTAATATTTAATGTTTTTTCCATCCTTCCATTCTTGTTTTTAAATGTCTTAAAGGCATATTTTTTCTGGATCTGGCAATATTTTCTTCATTTTCTTATATAATTCATGATATTGTATTTTTGTAGTAGTAGTAGTAGTAGTAGTAGTAGTAGTAGTAGTAGTAGTAAAGGTAGTAGTGTTGGTGGTTCTAGTATAAGTATAACTACTGTAATTGTTTTTAACTGTATTGTTTTTTTTCAGTCTATAATAATTGTAAAAAGAAAAAGATTAAAAGACATTATTTTACATTAACTGAACACCTAATGACATTTTTTTGAGGAAAAAACCTTGAAACTGAATGTTTTTAAAACTCAATGCCACTCCCAGAACCAACTAACATATACTTTTTAAAAATCACTGTTTAAATAATTGGGACCCAACAGCAGTTGCACAGTAGAGTTGAGACTCAAACATACAACTATTTATCCAAAGCGTTGCCCAATAAGTGACAGTATCTACTCTAAGGAAAAGAAAAAAACACTCAAGTCTGATGCTTTAAAATGAGCATCCAGCATATTGCTGCTTTATTATTAGTTTCTGTAGCAATTCTATAATCTCTCTCTAAAATGAAAAACTATTGTGAAAGCATTTTACAGAAGTTGATTAATTGTTTTCTCTTAGTAAATTAAGCAGAATGGACACAAGCGAGGACATGACCTTTGTATCCACACTTACTCATAGCTTAGTCTTTCCCCAGGACCATCACTTCAGTATGAGACAAGGATTTGTAGTCATATGTCCTTCACTTTGGTTAAAGCCAGCTTGATCCCCCATCAATACCACCTAAAAATTAAATTCTACTTCATATATAAGAGAGAGCATTGATTTAATATTTCACCTGAGCAACAAAGGGAACCTTTGCTCCGCACACTCAAATTGCAATTTAGAAATAAATTGACTGATTTAGACAAAAGCAGAAAAGAATGAAGGAGAAAAGGAGTCAGAACTAGTAATTTAGAGGCCAAGTGTAAACCTTCTCCAGCACCATCATATAAGGTGACATTGTGCAACAAATCACTCATATTTATATAGAAAAGGCAAGCAATTACTATTTGTAAAAGCAATTTTGTAGAGTTGATTGCTATGTATGTCAATCTAATGCTTGAAGAGATAAAAGGGGCAGCATTTTTTATAAACAATAAAACCAAAGTTTATCATCAGCATACATTTAGCATAGATGCTGCACATCTCTAGCCCTGGAAAGCTGAAAATATTTGTGCTAATGTGTGAGTGAAGTAATCTCTTAGGTTTATCTCACCAAACAAAACTACATAAATAATTAAGTGCATTTTTGATTGATAATAACTACTATCTGTATATATTATTATTATTTCAGTGTACAGAAGAAAAATATCCAGATACACTTTATTGCCAAAGATGACATCCCATTCTTAATCCATAAGGTTTAATATGATGTTGGTCCACCCTTTGAAGCTAAAACATCTTCAACAGTGTGTTTTTGGGAATTTTTGATCATTCTTCCAGAAGTGCATTTGTAAGGTCACTTACTAATGATAAGAAGGCCTGCCTCTCAGTCTCTGTTCTAATTCATCCAAAAGGTGTCTCAGACCCCATATCTTTTTAGACTTTGATTTGTACACTGGTCATGTTGGAAGAGGACAGGGCTCTAAACAATTGGGAGCACAATGTTGGGTGCATGGTATTGTTCAAAATGTCTTGGTATGCTGATGCATTCAGAGTTCCTTTTGCTGGAACTAAGGGGCCAAGCCCAGGTCAGACATTGGCAACCATTAAACCCAGACTGGTTTGTGAAATATTTTGCAAGGAGGAAATTTCATGACCGGATTTGTTGCACAAGTGGCATCCTATCTCATTTCCACACTGGAATTTAGTGAGCTCCTAAGAGTGACCCATTCTTTCATAGATGTTTGTAAAAACAGTCTGCATGCCACGATGCTAATTTTAATTAATTACAATCATCCTTCAACAACTTTTGTCCGGTGGTTTTAACTTCAGTGATGATAAATTGCTTCAAGAGAATCATTAGACTTCATCACTTCCGGTTTCTGGGGATCCTGTACAGTTTGCTTTACGTCACAACAATTCCATAGATTACACCATTTCATACCTGCTGCATATTACACTTTCCCACCTGGAATACAGCTCAGTATTTAACATTTATTCTCTTAACACTAGTTCGAGCATCAATCTACGAACGTCAGCAAGACGAAGGAACTGATAGTGGACTACAGCACTAAGCAGGAGAGTCCACATCTTGGAGAACCTGTCATGGTCCTGCCACACCACTGCATTGGCAAAGAAAACCTGGCAACATCTGTATCACCTCAGGCGCTTAAAGCACTATCTTCCAAGGTGCTATGGAACTTCTACACCTGCACTATTGAAAACATTCTAAAAGCTAACATCACTGAACAGACAGGTGACAAGCAGGACAGACTTTCCAGAAAAACATGTGTTCAACTGAGTGCACTATCTGCAACAATCCATATAAATAAGTTGGTGCTATTCAAAGGCCAAAAAGAAGGTAAAGGCACCAGTGACCAAGTGTTACGATGAAATAGACAAACTAGATGTTACAATGCCGGAAGGAGAACCCTAAAGCAGAAAAGACCTCAAGATAAATACAAGATTCAAAAAATATTATAATACAACTAATAAACCTTTAAAACAAAAAAAACAGGCAGCATCCAAATTGTACGGTTAGTTTTAGTATTGGTTTTTGGTTGCAAATGAATAATATTACATATTATAAAGTGTACTTGTAAAATAGTAAAAATATGATTTGAAGTAGCTGCTCTTGCTAGTCCTTGCATAGTATCATGAATGTGGTAGGTAAACACAGAAGTACTTAGGAGTCTACACTCTCTGTTTCCATTCCATTGATGCTAACTGATGGAAGGGGTTGCTTGCAGCTGTACAAACCCACCATACTTTGGTTTTCTCCCCATTTATCTGACACCACTCTGCAAAGTCCTTTATCAGTCCTCTGTCCTCTCTGATTGTCTGATTGTGTCATACAATCTTAGAGTCATCAGAAAACTTCTGAAGGTGGAAGGTCAATGAGCTTTACATGAAGTCATCTGTTTAAAGGCTGAGAAGAATGGTGACAGGAATATTCACATGGGGACCCTAGTACGGTGGTCAGCAGATCTTGGCACCTTTCCTCTTCACCTTGTACAAGGCTGACTTAATTACTATATCTGACTAAATAGCACCTATTTATTATTTCCCTCCCTAAGTGTTTTGACTCAGGTCATAAGTTTCATACATATTTGCAAACTCTTTTCCTCCACACCACCTAGCTCAGCCTACAGAGTGCTCATCTTCAGCACACTAGTGGCTCTAGTTTTTTTGTTGAGCCACTGTATTTATGTTCAGGTTTTAGCTAAAGTGTATATTTACCGTACATTTTGGATAATGCCTATAGATTGTACAATAGAATCAACTTATATTTCCCTAATGCATATTAAAATCTCCAACAATTAATACGTTTTCAGTACCATTTGGGGTACTGCCTATGGATTGTAAAAATAGAACTAAATTTTATTTTTATAATGCATATTAAAGTCTTTAACAATGAATACGTTCTCAGTTGAAAAGACTAATTTGGAAACAAAATTTGCAAATAAGTGTATAAATTTGAGAACAGGTGGTAGATTAGAAACTTAGTAAATTAGTAACTAATTCAAAAATATTATTTTTATCAGATGGAGATTTATTGATTATTAGTTGTGAGAGTATATAGTTGTAAGATTATATATTATAGTAATACATATGTCATAAATTGTCACTTCTCAACCACAAACATTAAGACATGGCTTATAACTGTTTCAGGGAGGAGTTTCATTTAGGCCTATATTCTCATCTGGTGTAGCTCAGGTTTGGTTAAACAAAGTGCAATAAGTGAGCTATCTGATATAATTGAACTTACAATTAAAGTTTATAAAGATTAAATATTATAATATTTAGTAATTCTGATTTTATAATTGTTTGTATGCAGCTAATTTATTTTAATTTTGTTTTTAGTTAAGTTATTCTGACAAACTTTATGATGGTGTTTTAGCTGATAACTGCCATAGGAAAAAGTCTTAATGGTTTGGGGTCTAGAGATTTTCCAGTTTATCTGCTGAACAATGAAAAACTTTACCCTTAAGATTTAACACCTGTGTTTGTTTAAAAGTATGATATATGACAGTAAACGAGACATGATTTTATGAGATTTTTCATGATGTGTTTAATTTAACCACAATATCAGATCACATACTTTATAATAATGTATAAGGGTTGTGGCAGTGTAGATCATTTAAAATCGGGTCACTGACCCGAAAATGTTTAGAAACCATAGAGCTACTGATAATCCTGCAGAGTCAATATCAGGTTTGCAGAATGACACCCTCTACCAGATGCTGCCCCAGGCTGACTAAACTACGGACAGGCCATGCTGTGCAGCGTGAGATAGCAGACTTTTCCTGCACTACATCAATTGTATTTTAATTGAGCCTAATGAGGAATAATGAAGTAATTAAAATCATGATAACCGAGGCTCTGAAAACAGATAGTGTTTTAGGACTGCATGTTACACAGCTTCTGAGACACACATACACACACACACACACACACACACACACACACACACAGGTACAAATGCACAATGGGTCAAAAAAACAAATTTTACTTTCTAAATGCACAAGCTATTTTTCATTAACAACTTATGTGTCATTTTCCATATTGTATGTTATTAATTTGAACACATGAAACATGCACACATGTATAGAACACATACACTTTTTAATCAGTATGATTCATCACTATTGAACACAGTCATAGACAATTCTGTATTTTTAATTCATCTTATTTTTCATGAAATCTGAGAACATGCAAACAGTACTCCACATAGAAAAAATCCAGCCCCCCCCCCTACACACACACACACACACACACTTGGGGACTGAATCCAGGACGTTCTTGCAGCGAGGTGACAGTGGTTCCAACTTAACCACCGTGCTGCTTATTTATTTCTATGTTACAGTTTGTGTGTATTATATTGACTCATGACCTGTGAAAAACAGCTACAAAGCACCAAACAAACTTCAAGTAATATTAATAATATGATGATGATGATTAATATATTAAATATTAAAAACAATTATAGTAACTGTATAATAACAATAATACTAGAGGCAGTGTATACTGTAGATTTTTCAAAATAGAAAACTTTGCATAGCCACAGGCAGCAAACACTCATACTGGTGCTGGCAAATAGTCTGAAATTAATCAAATGGATTTAATTTCTTTTAACATTAATGCAGTGTTTATGTGTATTGGACTTGTGAGCAAGTCTTGTGTTTTATTACTGTTTTTAATATAAGAACGAATACAGTACACTTATTACAATTTCTTATGCCATCAGAATATTTAATGAAAATTCTATATTTGGTAATGCACATGGAGGAAGCAGGCAGTTTTTATGTCCTCGGGGTAAAAAAAAAACATGGCACGTGAGTATTGCCTCGCTTGTGATAACAGTGACTGGGTCGCCATCTACTGGAACCAGAGAGTCATTGCTACTGTTAAAAAATTCTAATACTGAAATACAAAAAAAGTATTTAAAAATGTATGAAAAGCATATTAAAAAACGTAAGTAAAATAGCACTAGACAACATAGTAGCAAATTAACAAAGATATGAACAACACAAATAGGAATAACACAGATACAGAAACAATAGGAATAACAATAATCAGTAACCTGAACTATGTACAAGTGAAATAACAAGGTGCAATATTTTTTTCTACAAGATTTACATACACTGTTTATATTCATTTATACACATAGATATATAGGGCTGTGGCTGGACAACAAGCTGGACTGGACCTGTAACACTGACTGTAGGCAGGCTGTACTTTCTGAGGAGACTCAGATTGTTTAATATCTGCAGGAAGCTCATGTGGATGTTCTACCAGTCTGTAGTCACCGGTGTCCTGTTCTATACCGTGGTGTGCTGGGGGCAGCATATCAAAAAAGGACACATCCAGGCCGGACAAACTGATCAGGCGGGCCGGTTCTGTGATCGGCATGAAACTGGACTCTCTGGTGACAGTGGCAGAGACGAGGACCCTGAACAAACTGCGACCCTTTACACAACGTCATCAGTCACCAGAGAAGCCAGTTCAGTGAGAGAATGCTCCTTCCCAAGTGCAGGACCAATAGGCTGAAAAACTCTTTTGTTCCTCACGCCATCATACTGTACTCCTCAATGGGGGGGTTTAACAGGCTGGACAATGGGAAGAATAACAATTAACTGGACTATCACATAAGCACAATACTTACACCTATTAATATTCTTTATACACATTGTACTTTTTATATACGCTGTTTACAACCACAAAACACTTTATGTACATAGACATAGACAATAGTTTTTCTTACTCTACTTTATTACGTACTTGCTTACTGTATTACTTTTTTTCTTACTTATTTAACTTTTTCTTTTTGAGTGATAATGATGCTACTGGGACCTCAATTTCCCTGAGGGAACCACTCAAAGAGACCAATAAAGTTCTATCTATCTATCTATCTATCTATCTATCTATCTATCTATCTAGCCCATAATTTTACTTTTATTATATTTCATAGTATATTATTACTTTCTTTAATTACTATTGCTTAATTGTCTGTACCACTGTACATGATGCTGCTGGAACATTAATTTATAAACATTAATAACCTCCTATCTACTTCAAAAGCATGGTGTTACAGTTACTCTCAACCGATTTGGTACATTTCTTACATGATGATTTACATTAGCATCACAACAAATGCATTTCTCGCTTGGTGCAAACAGCAAAACTTAATGGAATACATGCAAAAGCTTTTACCTCGCTTAGAATTCTTTGTTTTTGTTTAAAAATTAAATATTTATGTCAATTTACTTGTCAGTGTCTACTCTGTGTGTAGATGCCTTTGAACAATACAGTCAATATACTTAGTCATGTTGTCAGTGAAAAACTGTACAATGTATTTTGTAATATAAATTAGTAAAGCTTTTATATAACATTATATTTTGTAACACAAAAGAAAAACTACAAAATTTAAACAACTTTATTACCGAATAATAGTAATTCATTTACCTAACTTCCTGATGCTTCTCTCTGTTTAGCCACATGTTTTTATTCATGTCACAATGGATATCTTCTTTTACAAATGCACCATGAAAAGAATCTGCTGGAGTGTCTAATGGCAGTGAGCAGGTTTATCTGGATGTATAACTGGTGATCGTTCACCTTCCATCATCAGGCTGAGAAGAATACTTCAATTAGGTTCAGGAATGGAGAAGAGGGTAAGAGGAATTCCATGAACATTTAATGATGACTAACAAACCATTACCTGGTGGTGTTAGTGTGATGAAAACACACATTATCCCAAATGATCACATATTTAGGCAAATCCTCTTGCATCATGTATCTTTCGTGATAACGGATGAGGTCCCTGTAAAGTGTGTCCAAGTATGTAATGAGATGCTGTGTGTTATAGAGCCCTATAATGGGAATATGTATAAGCACACCATTTTCTGAACATAGTAGCACAAATTGTGATGTGTCTTCTTCTTTAGCCTGGCATATCAATAGTAACCTTTTCACAAATTATGTTTTGAGGCATAAAAAGGGTGGTCTTGATTCTAGCTCCACGCTTCAGATACGCTTCAGCACAAAGGGGGGAATGAAGTACCTATGATGTCCATTTTAGACAAGAAACAATTTCATAGCAAATGTGTCAGTATGCATAAGTGTTTTACTAACTAAAAGCCAAGATTCACCTTAAAACAATTTAATCCGTTTAGGATAAATCACCAAAATTCACCAAAAAGAATTCATATAAATGTACAAATTTAGTTTGAAAGGTTATTGTGTTCAGCACTTTTACATGTAATTGATGTGGTACTGCTTTAGTACTCCAACACTGGGTCCAGTTAGACTTTGGACCGAACCGAAGACGCCTAAGTGATGTTGAATCAATCAGTCTGTTTGCCCTGGAGGACCGCGTCATAACACGATATTGGGGCGTTAAAGCACAGCCAGACAATCAGGTACTGAGCCAAACTTCCACGCTGTTTAATGCAGCGAGTAAACACAATATATAAGGTCAGTCGCAGCTGCCCACTAAACATTAACAATTGACAAGAGATTCTAAAGAAAGAAAGAAAGAAAGAAAGAATGTTCTAAAAGTACACTTTTGTATGGACAAAGTTTCAGGCCAAATAAGGAGATGGAATCGGACACCCTATTTTGGAACACAGACATATGGTCTGTCCCTGTAGGGAGAGTTTTAAAACAGATTGAAAAAAGAAAAAAGAAAACTAGTTCAAACTAATTCTTCAGGTCAGAATGACATCTGACAGTCTCAGCAATGACCTAGGCAATGACAAAGCCTAAATATTTTGCAATTCAAGTAAGGCAATTCAACAGAAAATCAGTAGAACACATTTTGATGAACATGACATAAGCCAACAATTGTACATAAACATTTGTATGTATGTACAAAAGCATTTCCAAAATTTAAAACACAATGAGAAATGACAATATGATGTGCACATGTAAAAAAGAGATTTAAAGAAAAACTGTAAACCTCTCTGCTTCAGTGGCTTACTGTTAAGGATTGGTTAGGAACCGAACACCAAATCAGCACACAACCACAGACAAGATGGACCAGTTGAAGAGTTTATTGGCTGAATGTAGAAACTGATGGCACGAAGAGTTCAAAGCGTGATATCGGACTGAATAAGATGGTAGATGGAGGTATGGGGAAGGAAAACAGCGCTCCCGGGTGGCGGATGGTGGAACTGTCACAG
>JAOTRQ010049807.1:0-15504 GCA_028565875.1 Hoplisoma paleatum
AACTCTTGGAGGAAAACCTGGAGGTCCAGCCTGGTGTGTGTGTGTGTGTGTGTGTGTGTGTGTGTGTGTGTGGTACAGAATCCCCACACGCCTGGTGTGAAATCTTGTCCCTGTAGACCCGCTCATTATAAACAGAATAAAAGCAGGAACAGAGATGTCCGGCTCCGGCTCGTGAGTGGAGTTCTTTACCCGAATGATAACCTCCTGTTCGGGGTCGGAGCTCCGTGGTTCGGGCGGCTCAGTCTCTCCCGTAAATGTTCCCGGTGAGACCCGGAGGGACCGGCCGGCCGCACCGGACTCTCCCCGGGGTTTTTACCCAGGTAACTCCCCATCAGAAAGTCCCGCGGACTGAACGCGGACTCGTTAAACGTCGCGTCTCTCCGGCTCGCGAAAGACGCTGCAGGAGAACCTACAAAACTCCTCGCCGCGCTTTTAAACACTGTTCTGTTGTTGTTCCGAGCTCCCGCCGCCGGCACTAGTCCAACAGTCCTCGCCGTCAACCAGCTCCGGAGAGCCCGCACAGTGGTCAGGCTACACCGAGGATTCAGGCCCGACCAGACCAGAAGCAGAAACTCTTCAGCCTTGTAGTAACAAACAGCGCAAGATCCGACGAGGAACAAGATCAAGTACAAATATGTCGGAATACAAGTCACGGCGAAAAAGAACAAACTGAGAACGAGAACGAAGAACGAGATAAAAGCGAGCCACCGTTTATCCGCAGGAGACATGGCGGCACCGCGCCGCCGAGGGACAATATCCCATAATGCATTTCTCCGGCGCGCACTACTCGCGGTGATCATTAGAATCATGGGTAATGTAGTTTTTACACCTTTGTTCAGATATTTATACACAATTTGTGTATGTGTGTTTATATATATATAATGTGTGTCTGTGTGTGATTCATATTGTAACTTTATTATATTGTATATGTGTGTAATTATAATCATAAGTTTACGTTATATATATATATAATATAATTCATACACGTTTTTTTATGAAGGTGTATTTCATGTATACATTTTCTATATACTTCATATTATACCCTTCTAAATTTGAGGATATTTTTGTTATATACTTATATACTCACTATTTAACTTGACTATTGTAATTATTGTTATTTTTTTACCTTTGTTATTTAATGCTTTGGCAATAAAGCTACTTTGAGTCTTGAGAGATGAATTGATGAGCTCCTGATGTCCTTTTTTTACCCAGTAAATCATATATCCTACTGGGCTACGAATTCAAGTGGATGTATAAAATTTTCCACGATTCTGTCTTGTGTAACGTGTCTAATAAAGAAACGATTAATTCTAATAAAGAAATGATAAATCATAAAACATCGCAAATACGTTTTAGAAATAATAATGGTACGTACGGAACCCCCTGTTTGTTAGATGATAATGGTACATTCCACCCACCTTTAGCGCGTCTCTACTTGTTTGTTACATTCGTGACGTAACAACTCTTCCAGTCGGTTATGCCGTAGTTACAGCGTTAAAACAGCTTTTTATTACTTTAAACTTCGCCTTAAGAGTTTAGTCGTCAACGCCGAAAAGGTAATATTAATATATTTAATCCTTTCTGTACGCAGGTTTGATCATAAATGACTTTTATCTTCGGTAAACGGCGGTTGAGATCAAATAACGGTCACAACAACTCTGAGCTGCGGGGAGTCCCGACTAGCACGGATGCTAACAGGTAGCTTTTAACTGACAGGTTCGCTTTAAATACTGGTTTAAATGGTGTCTTCTGATCTTTTGGCGACACGGTGGCTTGGTGGTTAACATTGTCGCCTTCTGTTCGATTGGGGGGGGGGGTTGTGTGTGGAGATTTGTATGTTCTCCCCGTGTCTGTATGTCTTTAATCCGGGGTGCTGGACAGGTTGCCTGTCTGTTGCACGGTACACACACACACACACACACACACAAAGGATAATTTCAGTATCTCCAACTGACCTGATTGAATACCTGGACTGTAGGAGGAAAACGGAACACCTGAAGGAAAGCCACGCAGACACGGGGAGAACATGCAAACTTTACACAAAAAGCCTGGGATTCGAACCCTGGACTTCTTGCTGTGAGAGGACACAGTGTTGAGTGTTAACCACTAAAGCTGGTGTTACACAGACACAACATTTAACAGAATAGATTTGTGGTCTATCTGTAAATCTGTTCTGTTAGATAAACCAAACACGCGATAGGTGGATTTACTACTGCGCACTGTAAAGGAAAGAGTCCCTGTCTGACCTTCCCCTCCCTCCCTCAGACACAGCCTCTTCCACAGGAGTTTCACTTTCCTATCTGGAAGGTGATTGTGTGCACATGGTGTGATTAATTGTGTATTTAATGTTCCAGTGCTACACGTTGCAGTGTTGCAGGAGGTGATGGATGAAGAGGAGCAGTTTGTAAGCATCGATCTGAACGATGACAACATCTGTAGCATCTGTAAGCTGGACACGGACACGGGAACGCTGTCCTTCTGTCACGTGTGTTTTGAGCTCAGTATCGAAGGTCAGTGAGGAACGAAACGATTACAAATAGAAACATGATGATCGAAAAATCTGCTTTTTTATCTGCAATGAGACGATGCTCCCACCTATAGGTGATGGGAGACAATAACATCTGGAATGTGCTCGAGGGGGAATGTATTGTGTATCATTTATTTAATTAAATAATGAATGTTTTCTGGTGTACTCACAAAGTAGTAACATTTACAATTAAGTTCAATTATGCAAATTTGATATTTATTTATTTATTTCGCTTTTACAGTCATGTTGTTTACACTTTAGGTAACGTTCATGACAAAAGAACACACATCAAACACACATAATCATTTTATATATTTAATTTGCCTCACCAGCATGTTTATAGACTGTGGGAGGAAACCGGAGCATCTGGCATAAGCCCACGCAAGACACAGGGAGAACATGCAAACTCTGCACCGAAAGCCCTGGCTCTAACCCAAGAATTGAACCCGAGATTTATTGGCTCACAGCAAGAAGTTCCAGGGTTCGGTGTCTGTGTGGGTTCACTCCGGGCGCTCCTGTTACCTCCCACAGTCCAAAAACATGTAGGTAGGTGAATTGAAGAAATGAAGATGTGACTTGTGTAATGTTACGTACATGTGTAAGAACATCTGTACTTCTGGTTGTGTAAGCAAAATGAAACGTTCCAGTCAAGCGTTTTACATCAGCCACTTTGCATGACAGGCGTGTCCACGGGCGCTCTGCTGCACTCCACGTCACTGCGCGGGCATCGGGACTGCTTCGAGAAGTACCACCTCATCGCTAACCAGAAGCTGTCGCGGGCCAAGGACTCTCACAGTGCCTACAGGGATATAAAACGGGTGCTGAGCCAACAGATCAGTCGCATCGTTCAATACGCTCAGAACAGAGACCCTGACGACAAAAACCACACACAACAGGGCGACCCCAAACTTACCTCACAGTCGGACTCCCAGGTACCCAGATACGCCCCACACTGGGTAGAGGAGGCGTGTGGGGCTGGCACAGAGGACCTGGATCTCCTGCAGGACTCGCAGCAGCTGTGGGGCAACCAGCTGCAACACACACAAGTAGGGGGTATGAAGAGGGCGAGGAGGTACACCCAGCACAGTCAAGAGGAGTGTAAGTACCTCACACATTTTAACATTTCCACTTCCCTTTGGTTGTTACATCTTTTGTTTCGTTGTTGTATAATGTGTGTGCTCGTGTTTGTATGATTGTTTTTGCCCAGTTTATTTTCTCCTAATTCAGCTTAAAGTTAGTCTCAGTCTAGTTACAGTTACATTTTAGTAGGTTATATTTGCGGCTCCAGGTCTACTGGTTTACTGTGTTTATTTCTTCTGTTGCCAGCACTGCCAAAAGTGACCTGTAGATGGCACCCGTTCAACCAGGGAGTTCAGGATCTCAGCACTAGTGTGCTAGTTTGCCACCTGGGCACCCATAGTAGTTTGAGTTCATACCGTAACATTAAACAATTGTTAGAAACAATGCACACAGCAGTAGCCTTATTTACAATTTTGACATTTAGCAGACACATTTATCCAAAGTTTATTTATATTTTTATTTATAGTAAACAGTCTGAATGATTGAGGGTCTCGTTCATGGTCCCGACAGTTCCCAATCTGGGCTTCAACCAAGGACAAGATTTGAGTCATGAGTGGTGTAGTTCATATGGTGATAACTAACATTTTTATCTTGTCTTTTCATGGTAGTGTTGAGAATGAATGTAGAAGAACTCCGTCAGCTGAACTCTCAGCTCCTGTTGCAGATTCAAAGTAAGATTGACTTAATCCTATTTAATCCCCTTAATCCTAATAAAAAGTTGTTTATTTGTCTGACACAACCTTTCCCCTGGTGCCCCCCTCAGAAGTGTTCGAGGAGCTGTCAGTAGCTGTGCAGGAGAAAGACTCCCTGGCATCTCAGCTTCACGTACGCCACATCGCCATCGAGCAGCTTTTTAAAAACTGTGAAAAGCTTCCCTGGCTTCAGATCGGACGGGCTGGAGTCAGAACCAATAACACCCCAGTGGAGTGACCTGGGAAGATTATGGGCGCGGTGCATTCGATACCTGAGGAGATCAGAAAAACAAAGAGGTCACAAGGAACCTCGTGATCCTCTCGTAAAGTGGATCTACGGTTACTATGCAGTTGTTCTTATTTAAGTGACACGATTTATGTGAAACGTCTTCTATTTCCATGGATTATTTATTGCTCTTGCATCGCTTCATTGCTCACTTTCTCTCTTGTGTGTGATTTTCTGAGTTGGTTTGATCTCGTCGCTGCCAGTCCCGATGAGAGCTGAGGGATTTCCTGCTAATCCACTTACTGCAAAGCTTCACAGCAGGAGATTGGACACGGAAGCGAGTGGAGTTAAAATGAAATGCTGGCCACTCCTACACTGCAAATCAAATCGAGTTGTGCTGTGATGAGTAGATTGTCAGATGACAAACAGTGTAATGGATTCATGTTGACACAAGGGCTTCAATGCAGAAACACAAACAGGGTTCCATATTGATCTCGGCGTGTTTAATAACTCGTGGATCGTACATTGCTTGAGGTTATTCTTCATTTAGATGGTGCTCCACACACCAGGGTTTAAAAAGCATCATGAATTTCTATGCACCTTAAAAACGATCCAAATCCTGCTTCCTGACAGTCACCATAATAAATATGATATTAATAATCAATATGATATTTTCATATGATGCAAAATACTTTGACTTACTAAGCAAAGTTTCTTTTTCATCTCACGTCTGATTACATTTCATTTCTGACTTATTTCTGTTTAAGGAGCTTCATATGTGTGTTGTGAGGCTTTTGCTCTACTCGTTGGTTTGTGGTAAATCTAAACAACAACAACAACAACAACATGCTTCTCTTTATAAGAGATTTATTCTGTGATTGGCCTTTCTGGGCTTGTATGAAAATAATAATTTTTGTGTGTTAATTTTTTTATTTAATGTTCTACTTAACTGTGGTGCTTCGTGCGATACTCGGCTGTATTGTGTGAGTTTCAGGAGGGTTTTATGCTGGAGAATTACAGGGAGTTTAAATTAATTCTGGATTAAAATGTGATGACCCAAGCATGTTTTCATTTCTACGCTTATTTATTTGTTCTGAGTTTCTTTTGTTAGTGTTTTTGTTACGTTTGATTGGAAGTTTAAGCTTCATTTAATCCTGCCTGCTGCCCACTGATGGTATAATTTCACAAACAGCTCATGATGTTTGTGCAGTGTTTGAGATGTTTACTCGTTTATCATGTTTACTCGTTTGTTCATGTTTTCATTTCAGTTTTCACTTTTGTATTTTACACTTGTTTTGTTGGTGATTTTGTGTTTCGCCTCTTAGCAGTTCATGCAATAATAATGTGCTTGTGGAACTTCCGAGTAATGATTATTCCATTTTATTTTGTGTCGGTAAATAAACAGAAATATTTTCCTAAATATGTTTGTGTATTTTGTTTTGTTTTTTAATAAAATTATATTACACAATCCAACCTTCTAGAAAACATTTTTAAGTTTGCTTAGGAAATCTGTTCACATGTATTTAAAATGAAATAAATGTTGTGTCCACGGTGTGTGTGTGTGTGTGTGTGTGTGTGTGTGTTTCTGAGATGGAGAGTTCTGGTTCTAATCTCTCTCTTGATAAAAAGATGCTTATTCCTTGTAACAGTGATGAAGTTTGGACTATCGATCAGAAGATTGTGGGTTCTGATCCAGGCTCGGTTACACAACCACAACGCTGCTCTACATTTGTTATATTGAAAGTAAAAAATCATGGAACGCTTTGCTAAGATCGGACCTTTCCAAGTATCTTCAAATAAGACATGTTATGAAATCTTTATGGGGAAACATGACGCTGTGTCTCTCTAGATGTCGACGTTTATGATCAACATTCAATAAAATCATTCGGTGCTCCAAATCGAGCCGAAAAAATCAACAACAACGATGTTTCTCATTTGTCATGACAACCCAAGAATAAACACAAACACAGACGAGCCCTCAGAAATGTGACGCCCTCTAGTGCTGTAGTGATGAATTATTTGAATCTTTGACGCAGTGTTATTGAAGGTGAACGACGACGTTTATGTGAAAGCGCTGTAGTAATTAGCCTTTACTGGATATAGATCACTGACGTATTACTGATGCACAGTTAGCTTATTAGCTTACATGTTGCATGGTTGTTATTTTAACTCTTAAATGTATCATAATTCAGCAGATTCAGTGATGTTCAGAGCAGAATATAAAGTGTTATAAGTATCTGTATTGATATTGGTACATGGTGATACTGGTTCTGGAGTTACCGAATCGATTGTATCGATTGTATCGATGATATCGATCCGCACTAACCGTCCACACCGGAAGTTTGGATTGTGTTGTTACAGTCGGAGAAAATGGCGCCTCTGAGTTTCTCTCATTGAAGGAACTGGATAATAATACAGAGCCGCGATTTGCACTTTTGAGCCGTGAACATGCGTCTTGCTCGGCAGGTTTATCTTTTATATTTATGGTTTAAATCTCAGCATGAACATCTCATTCAGGTCCAAGTGGTGCTTTCACTTTTGCAGCTTGTTTTTAGGCGCAGTTAGCCGTAGCGCGTTAGCAATGCTAGCTAACCAGCCATTTGTTTTAAGCGGCCAGGTTAGCATGTTAGCTTAGCCTAGCTTAGCTTAGCTTAGCGTAGGTATGTCACCATTGCTATTCGAAACGTTGATGCGCAGCGTTAAATAATAATTTATAATCTTATTGTAAACTGATGCACTTTATTGCAAAATGATGATAAGAAAGAACTGATTAGTGGGTTTAAATTAGTGGTTGTTCTGATCCATCACTGTTGACTTTCATTCAACTTACATCATTATATTATAAAGTGTATTAAAGTACTAATGACGTCATAATGAGATATAATAAGACATGGATATTACAGTGACAGGATGTTTCTGTGTTTTAGGGATTGAATGGACTGCTCATGGAGGTACCAGTTTTGGAGTAAGAGCAGCATCAACTCCTGTCACATAGAAACTGGTGCTGCTCCACAATGGTAAGTCTGAATTTAACACTATTCATCACTTTTTATATCGATATGATATAAACACACTTTATCGAATGCTTTCGTTACAGCAACACGTCCTAGAATATGCACTGGATCGTGCCGAGGTATGACTAAATATTCTTATTTCTACCTTTCCGCCTTTATCCGAAGCCACTTACAAGTACAACGAAACACGTTATTCTGTCGATGTATCATTGACGTACAGTTTGTTGTGATATATGTACATAATAAATGTGTAAAATAATACATCTTTTGCGTCTCTGTGTAGTACATCGTTGAAAGTGCTCGACAGCGACCAGCTAGAAGACGAGTTTCCTCGTCCAGTGGGAGGAAGTCCTTATATCAGAAACTTTATGAGTTGTACACGGAGGAGTGTGAAAAAGAACCCACGTTAAAGGTAACAAATCACATCAATCAATATGTTTTATCAAAAGATGCTACAGAAAGACGAGTCTTCACACTTGTACTCATTTGAGTTCTTATATCGCAGAACCTTAGAAGAAACGTGAACCTACTTGAGAAGTTGGTCTCGCAGGAGGCGCTCTCATGTCTGGTGGTCAATTTATACCCCGGAAATGAAGGATACTCGCTCATGCTCCGAGGAAAAAACGGCTCCGGTAAGTTTCTTTTCATTACTTGTCACTAATACAGCAGATTGATCATCTACAATCACACATGTCATAAAATCACTTTTATTTATACTAAGTTGAATTTCGTCTTGAATTTCTCTGACAATTAAGTCAAGTTGAATTTATCTACACTTAAAAAAACATGGATGTATTTTGTATAAATGTATATTTGTGTCTATTCAGTTAAAGGTGGTAAAAGCGGGTCACTAAAGCTTCTGTGTATATCCATGTGTGTTCTAAAGAAACCTTTGATTTATTAAAGCGAGTGTAAATGATTTCTCATTAGATTCAGAGACGATGCGTCTCCCGTATGAAGAAGGCGAGCTGCTGGAGTACTTGGATGCCGAGGAGCTGCCACCCATTCTGGTCGATCTTTTAGAGAAATCACAGGTAACGGCAACGACGACATTCTATTGATTCACATCGAACAATAAATATTCATTTATGTAACGTTCTGGTCAGGGACCAGAACGTAACACGAAAGGTATGAATCTGCAAATTCTTGTAACTCCACCTTGTAACACTTATTAAAGTGTATGGAAGTATCTATTTGGTGTTTAAATCCAAACCATGTGCTTTAAACTATCATTTTAACACATCAGGAACATTTCAGACCCTTTTTCTTCACCTCTTCCGTGTCTGCCGATGCCCTTTAGGGGGCGATGCTCTTCTTCCACGAAGAACAAGTAAATATGTTCTAGAGAGAAATTCCACCAAAAGGTGAAGCGGTGAAATCTGACCGTGACTCAAATCGCAGTAAAACGTGCATCTTTTTATGTAATTTTTTATTTAAAATGTTCTTTTACAGGTTAACATTTTTCACTGTGGCTGCGTCATCGCCGAGGTTCGAGATTACAGGCAGTCTGGGAACACCAAGGTTCCCTCGTACCAGAGCCGCCACGTACTGCTGAGACCCACCATGCAGGTAACCCGGGTGCTAAAGCGCCGTTTCTCTGACCGTCTGTTTATTTCTATACGATTCATATAAAATACATTTATAAGTTTATTCCAAGCAAGCAGACGATGTTTTACACGTGATATTGTTTTTGTTCAACATTACAAAGACTTCATTATGTTTAGATTTTATTATGACTTTCTCATTTATTTCCCGTCACAATCAGTTCTGCATGTTTATATCCTTTGAGGTTTATAAAGGCTGTTAAATGACATTGTTCATTATAACGTTCATGTATCCAGGGTTGGCGACCACCACTAAAAATCAGTATTTATTTATTTTTTATTCTGGTATACACTATATTGTCAAAAGTATTCGCTCACTTATCCAAATGATCAGAATCGGGTGTTCCAGTCACTGGTGTGGAAAATGAAGCGCCTCGGCGTGCAGACAGTTTTCCTAACGGTTAAGAATCCCCATACACACACTCTAGAACCTTGTGGACCGACGACAGAAGAGTTGAAGCTGTTCTAGGGTGTAAACGGTGGAACCGACGTTATATTGAACGTTATGGATTAAGAACAGGACGCGACTTAAACTATGTGAGTCAAGGCAGGGGAGTGAATACTTTTGGCAATATGGTGTATATGTGAGCTCCATGGTTTCTTCTACATTTGAAGTGTATGAATTGTTTTTTTGAATCCCCGCGAGTGTGAGGAATAGAACTCATGTTGTTGTTTCCTTCAGACCCTGATCTGTGACGTTCATGCCATGACGAGTGATCACAAGTGGACGCAGGTACGACTCTCTTTCATCTGCTGATTAACACCAGCCCAAATCTTCTGCCCTTCCATTCCGAGCTCCTGACGTGTGTTAACAGGAAGACAAGCTGCAGCTGGAGAGTCAGCTGATCCTGGCCACGTCCGAACCTCTGTGTCTGGATCCGTCCGTCACCGTCACCTGTACAGCCAACCGACTGCTCTACAACAAACAGAAGATGAACACGCGCTCCATGAAACGGTGAGGCCGCGTCCGCCGGACGCTCTGCCCGGGCTCTCGTACGCTTTCCTGTGTAATTGTGGGTACTTTCGGTTGACAGGTGTTGGAGGAGGTTCTCGCGGGCGGCGCTGAACCGTCAGCAGGAGCTCATCAGTCTCCCGCCGCCTCCTCAACTCCGTCTACTCGACTACTTACACAAGAGGAAGGAACGGAAAGCACCGGCCGGCGTGGACCTCAAGATCTCCAAAACCGGCAACGTGAGACCCGTCATGTTCTAGTACTGCTGCTGGTTCTGGTTCTAACAAGCATGACTGACAGGTTCTGAGTTTGGGCCCCTTGATCGAGGCCCTTAACTCTAAATCACGCAGGAAGATGAAGGCAGACAGACAGAAATTAATGACAGATAGACAGACTGACCGTACTCCGACTGTAGATAGTCAGTTAGACTGTAAATAAGACAGACAGACCCTTACCGATGGTTGGTCAGATGTCTGCAGACAGACAGATTAAAGTCTCACAGCAGCTCGTAATAAATACTGATTGTGTTTCTGTTCAGTGTGTCGACATGTGGAAACAAAACAACTATCAGCTCTCCACACCCTCAGAGATCGATGTAAGTACACACACACACACACACACACACACACACGCACACACGTTTCACAAACACACACGTGTTTCACATGCACACATTTTTCTCATGCACACATTTCTCTCTCTCTCTCACACACACACACACACACACGTTCTGTTTTTGATTGCAGGTGGAGAAGTTTGCAGTGGAGCAGAAATCCATCAAACTGGAAGATTCTCAGCCCACACAAGTTTGGCCTGCACAGGTACGAACACACCTGAGAGCAAAAGATTCACAGAGAATCATCACAGAATCGATTCACTCAAGGCACGAATTCAATCGGTTTTCATGTCTCATACGAGGTGTAATTCATCCTTTAGATAAATCAACAGATCATTGCATTTCATTTGACCTTGAAAGAGAAGAGATATAAGATCTTTTATTAGTCCCACAGTGGAGAAATAAACAACTGGAATAAAGAATCAGTGTTTAAATCATTCTGATATATAAATATGATTGAAGGAGGCCTCCACCTCTCTGGTTCTGTGTGCTGTTTATCTCACACTCTGTCCCCGTTTCCCAGGACATTAAGGACGACTACGTTTTCGAGTGTGAGGTAGGCGGTCAGCCTCAGAAGACGAAGGTCACCGTCTTCCAGACGGTCGGAGACCCTCAACTGTACGGCAAAATCTTCAGCAGCAAAGACACCAAATCAGACGAGGAGACCCCCGACCTGCACCTCATTCACCCCCCGTGAGGAAGAACTTTTATGTCTTTTATATGTTTTATTGTACGAGGTGTAAAACGTGTACCCATGAACACACCAGCGCAGTCACGGTCACCACACTGTACAGTTCCGGGTTCCAACGTCATCCCTCAAGGTCAAAAATAAACGTGGTTTTTTATTTTAATATCTGGATCTCGTTCTGTAGTAAATAAATAAAGTCATAAACAAGTCATAATCATAATAATCATAACTGAGCTCAATGCATCGTTACATTAGATGTTCAGGTTCTTCACTGAATCAGAAGATTTTTCCTGAACCGTGGAACCCGATGTGATGTGAGAACTTAGGAGAACATGTTAAATACCACCATACTGAAGTTATGATTGAGAATCTGATTGTTTGCGGTCCCTCATTTGGGAATAAAAGCAAAAACGTAATAATAATGTAATAATAATGTTGTGAAGACGTTTGTCTGAACAATGTAAGGGTGTTTATTCCTGGTTTGAGGTTTCATGGTTCCGGATGCTCATGATGATGCGCTGGTGCTTTTATTTTGTTGAATCGAATCTTTTACTGATGATGTTCTTTTATCTTCACCCAGATTCCTTCTCGGTTCGAAGGTAGATGCCGACCGGTCAGTATACATTTCTTCATACATTTTTATATTATTATAATTATTATGTACTATTATATTTTACTTTAGATAGTAACTGTGTGCTTTGATGCTAGTGTGTCTGGATTTGTTTATCAGCTTATTTGTCTTGTTTTGAATTCGGAGCCAAAACTGTATCACACAGGCAGTGACCCGGTGGTTAAGGTACAGGACTGGTAATCAGAAGGACATCGGTTCAAATCTCACCAATTCCAAGTTGCTACAGTTGGGCCCTTGAGCGGGGCCCTTAATCTTTATTGTTCAGATTGTATCCGTAATTGAAAGCTGCTTTGGATAAACGTGACTGACAACTGAACACCATTTCTGAGCAAATAAGGGGTCAAAGGCCACGCTCAGGGGCCCAAGAGTGACAGGGCTTGAACCGGCGACCCTGCGAGTGTGTCTTGTAACCCACAGTGTGATCAGATTGTATGAAACAAGAAACAAAAGCAACGAGACATTCCTGCATCCACTCCAGGCAGCTGTGCACTGATTCGTGCGTGCATTAGTATGTTCTCTCCTAACCCTCACATACACATGGTGGTAACTGGCGTGGTGTGTGTGTGTGTGTGTAGCTTTCTGGCGCAGTACAAAGACGTTTACGAGACGGACGTGAAGTGTGAGGTGAAGATCTCGCACAGCAGCGTTGGACCCCCGAGTCACCTGTCGCCCTCCGGAGACCCCGAGGTGATCAAGCACACAGTGCTCTTCCTGAACACACACACACACACCGCTGTAGACATTTCACCTCGTACCATCAGCTCACCGGATCTTTGTCTCTTGTAGTTGGACGGGGGCCCGTCGCTGCTCCAGTCGTCGGTGTTGGGGAAGGGAGTGAAGCACAAACCTCCCCCCATCAAACTGCCCTCGGGTTCCTCCAACAGCACCTCAGGTGGGCGCACACGTGCGCACACACACACACACACACACACACACACACACACACACACACGTGTCCCAGGGCGTGGCACCCTGATTGAACCCTTTCTCGTCTGTTTTGAACAGGTAATTCCCTCAGCCTCCTGAAGTGCACCACACCGCCCCCTAGTAAAAATCTGTCGCGCAAGCACTCCATGGAGACGGGTCTGCTGTCACCTGTCGCCCTCTCGCCCATGCAGAGTGAGTATCATATAACATGACATGAGACTCCCTGACAACCTCCGTCTGGTCGTACCGGACTCTTGGGGGCGCTCTGTGTAACCTGTTACTCTATATGTCTATGGGACGATTCTGCATCTAAAAATGTCTTTGGACTGTGGGAGGACTGTGTACTGCAGGGGTGTCAAACCAGATCCAACGAAGGGTGTGGCTTCTGGTTTTTATTCCAACCAACCCAGGAGGTCACATGATCAGCTGGTTAACTGAGACCAGCTAATTAAACTAGTGAAATCAGGTGTGTTCTGATCCGGTTGGAATAAAAATCCGCAGCCACACTGGCCCTTTGAGGATCGGTTTGACACCCCTGGTTTAGGGGTTAGATGCCTTTCTTAAGGGCACTTTAGTCATGGTAGTTAAAAGAAGCTCATTTGAAAAATGTAATTTACTCATTAAATTGTCTGTTTCTCTCAGCCTGTTCTACCTCTTAATGTATTGTGGGGATTAAAAAAGCATTTTAGTTGTCCCAGGTTCCTCTGCAGGGTTATAGATGCTCGATTACGTAGCATTGGTATATTCAAAACAAAAATTTTAAATGCGTACATGGAATGTTTTGGTTGGCAAAACATTCTAAGTGAAAATTGTTTTTCACTTTTAGTGCTTCACCACTTCCACTGTTATTTTCGATACTCTCACTGTAAATTACAGTTGAAATGGACTTACTTGTGGTATCCAAGTAGTTCTGATTTGTAAAAACAAATGACATGCTGCATTCTTGTAATCTCAAATAAGTTGTTTCACTAAGAACTGGTGTTACACTATATTACTTGTTTCGGAAATTGGCTGGGTTCCTAACTTTGCTTTCTTTTTAAAATGCGTAATTTGAGATCAATTGTTTGTTAATGTGAACTTCTATGTGAGCTGCACTTCTATGACAAACTACTGACATTCTGCAAAGCTTGTTTTTATGTGGTGGAATCAAGAGTTTCAAAAACTGGCTTGAAAATGGTTCTTTTCATTTGGTTTACAGCCGATAATGTCCCACACTATAATGTTATTTATTGATTTTCTAGATATTTTGTTATGCTTTAATTTTGCTTTATTAGTTTTGGCTTTTTCTGTTCTGAACAGATTTTTATCGAATTTTACTAAGATTCTTTCATATGCACTGTTTTTTTTTGTATAAACACAATTTCATCAAATTTGGACAGTTTCCTTCTGAAATGCAGCTAATGACGGTCGTGTGGCATTCAAATGACTAAATAAATGGGTATTATTCTTAGTAACAGTACATTTGTTTTTTATCATTATTTTATTTTAATACATTCATTTAATAAAAGATCATGTATTGTTTGTCATTTATTTGTTACCACGTTTACAAGTTAATTAATAATACTTTTTTTTAGCTTGTCAAATGTTGCCTTAAAGGGGGCATTTTATACCTCTTTATAAAACATTTACAATAAGGCTCCTATAACGAAAGTTTTCTTTTTCATTCTTTCCACAAAATTAATTTAACATAAAAATATTACTTTAGACCCTTTTCTGAACATGATGTTCTGTGCTATGTTACTTGTGCTTGTAAGCTGTTACCAAAAATGCTGCACCTCCCCCATGTTTTAATAGTGTTTGTTACATGTGAAACATTTTTAAACATGCATTAGTTTCAGAAATTATTGAGCAATATACAACTTGATTGTCTATCTGCTGCATTATTGAATAAATAAAAACACTATGCTAGCAGTTAGCTACAGACTACTTACTCAAGACAACTAGAAACACAAAACTTATATTTGACTTGCAGTAGGAACAGATCCATCCCACAGTTTAATCCTGCAATTTATATTCAAAACTCTATGGGATAATGAAAATCATTATGATGTTACAATAGTCCGGAATTTCTTTTCTTGATACCAAAATATTTTAATTAATTACAGATGAATGGATTTTATTTAAACATGAAGTGTTCAACTACATGGAAATACAAAAACACACACAACATGAGTTTTGCATAATATGTCCTCTCTGTTATTAGCCCCTTTATCTTTAATATAAGCCTATTATAAAAGTCAAGTGAAAAATACATTATATTCATAAAGATTTAAGAATATAATGTACCACTGTTTCTTAAACAGGAGTTAATCGTTCGCATGTAGCCTAATCAGTTCAGTCAAACAGAAAGTTATGTCACTATTCATCATTGATGTGCGGTGCATTCTCTTAGGTCAGCATAATTTTACCCAACACCAGTTCAAACGCTTATTGCAAAATTTAGAAGCCTGATGTAAACTTTTTTTTACTTTTATTTAGGGCCGGGACTTT
Source organism: Hoplisoma paleatum (assembly GCA_028565875.1). NCBI lineage: Eukaryota > Metazoa > Chordata > Actinopteri > Siluriformes > Callichthyidae > Hoplisoma > Hoplisoma paleatum. The sequence continues at coordinate 15,448 of JAOTRQ010049807.1, forward strand.
AACGCGTTAATTTCGATTAATTAATTACAAAGATTTTAACGCGTTAAAAATTTTAAC
>JAOTRQ010049816.1:0-15503 GCA_028565875.1 Hoplisoma paleatum
CCCGACCCGGGGGATCGAACCCGGGACTTCTTGCTGTGAGGCGACAGTGCTGAACCACTCAGCCACCGTGCCGCCATCAAACAGCAGACATAAACTTATATATTTAGTTATGGCTATTTATTTATTTATAAGTGCATATTCACATATATTCTCATAACATTTCATCAACTCCTGCTAAACAGGCATTGCGACACAACAGCTACGTCCTAAAACTGGAAGCATTCTCTGCAAAGTTTGTAAAATATTTCCGGGAAGAAGACTCACAGTAAACTTCTATGTGGGAATGAAGGTGCAGACATGCCTAGCTTAGTAGTCGCGTTCCTCAATTTCCCTGAGGGAACCACCCAAAGGGATCAATAAAGTTCTATCTATCTATCTATCTATCTATCTTTGCTGACAATTCCTGCTTGTCAGAAATATGATAACCCAGGGTGGTTGTCTTGACTAGCAAGTTAAAGGTTCAAGACTCAGTACTGGAAGTGTGCCACTACTGCTTTGGCAGTAAGGATATAACGATTCACCATAAATCGATTTAGTTTTGTCATCCGGTTTAATAAATCAGTATTCACTTTAAGCCACAGAAGGCGCTGCTTTGATTCACCAAAATGCCAAATTGGGATTCTTTCAAAAAACTTCGAAAATTAAACATTTTCTTACTTTTATTAATATTATCGTTACTTACAAACACAGAATTTTACATTATATTTGAGTGAAATAAACAAAAGGGAGCTAGGAAAACAATGTGTTCAATTTCATTGTGTATCAAAATACAAATCTGTTTGTGAGTGTTTTGTAAATCAAACCCCATCACAGGTGAAGTATATGCTTACATACCTTTTTAAAAGCGTGGTAAGACAGTTATTAGTCCGATTAGAAAAGTCGGCAGGTGAGGTGAAACGTCACCTAAGAGGTACACGCTGAGCAAGCTACATCAGCGCGTTATTAATCAGTCCACACACACACGCACACGCACACTTTCCTTAGACATAGCAACAGGTTGCCTAATGCCCAGGAGACTATCCCTAACAACAGTGCTTGTGAACGCTCAGGTGGGGGGTAACAGGGATAAAGGAGGTGCTTATGCAGCCCATCCATGAAAGGAGGAAAAAGCTTCGGGCGAGGCATTAACCACTGCCAAGGAGCAAGACTTCCAGAAATGATTGAAACAGAATAGCACACCCCCACACGCACCCAAACCAACAATAGCCCTCTTTGTGCAGTGTTGGGCCACAGACACAGCCAGGACTAGCATACAGAAACTGTATTAACAGACTAGGATTGACCTCCAATCCCAAAATCTCTCTGTGATCGACACACTCACAGGAATGTAGCAACGGAGCCTGGCTCACATGTATAATATTGTTTATCCGAGGTTTGAATTTGCAGTACCATCATAGGACAGATGCGGGGCAGAGGTGCACGCCAGCTTTCGGAGACAGCCGTGAAAGAAGGAGGGGGCATGGGTGACGCTTCAGGCAAAAGCGCTGTATAATTAGACGAAGCCGAACAACAAAAACAAAGACATAAATTGCTGGCTCAGTGGAACAGCGGCAAGATATTGATGCCAGAGTCGGCGTTTCCTACCCCTCAGGTTTGTGCTTTCCTTCAAGGCAAGCAAACGTAAACACCAATTAATAGTTAACACATGTAAAACCAATTAAGCATAGCATCAACAAGCCAATAAGCTTTAGTTACACTTGAGCAAATGAAGCTTCACTTATAACAATGCAAAACGAGCGCTTTTCGTCTGAGCCGTACAAAGTGGGAGAAACATCGGCCCTAGCACCATCACCTGTCTGTGCCAAAGACAGACCCGCATCAGGCTTGAATGAACACTTGGGAGAACTCTTCAGCTTCATTCATCAGATCGATCAATGAAACTAGAAACTCATCCGCCACCCCCCATCCTACAAGACAGCCTGGAGCATTTCCGACATCCACTGCTACACACTACCTTCTTAAAACACCAATTAGTAGCTCTCTCACACACACACAGGCTCATAGAAAGAACAGTCTTCAAGTATGCACAGCCTTGCCTTTAGGGTGTTGAAAGAAGATTCCTGTCCATGTGGAAAGAACATCCTGTCCTTAAAGATAAATGATTTGTCGAACTTCCTCTATAAAAGTAATAAAAAATGTTTGCAAGATCATAGGTTTAGATTTCATCGTGTTCCTAAATTTAATGCATCTCATTTAAATTCTATGGAAACTGTGGAGCTTTATGACAACAGCGAGTCCAATCTCCAGTAGTAGGTGATGTTATGTCAGGGATGGATTTTGCTAGAATTAAAAACTGGTTAGCAGACCAACGACATGGTCATGGGCAGCAGAGACTCATTGATGTATGTGGGATCGACAAGAGGGTGCATGATAGTCAAAGAGTGGCATGTGCACATTAATTTAAGTATTCACTCTCTGCAAATGGCCGTACCTTGATGTTTACGATGCTTTGTTTATGATCAAAGATTTAAACTACGTAGTGGCTACGGTACTGATCTAAAGATCGATCAAAAGGCGGCCTGTTCAAGGCCCAGAACCACCAGATTACCACTGTTGGGCCCAGGAGCAAGACTCTTGAAAATGTATATTTAAAAGCAATCATTGTAAATTGTACTCGTCGCTAGAAGCAGAGGATAAACACAAGTCTGACAGAACCCCCAGAAACTCGCAATAGCTGCAGTGACATTGAATTGCTTTGCAACCTTGACACAGAACAATAAAAGCGGCGGCGTTGACTTGCATTAACACAGAAATATAAATCCGCCTTGAGAATACACAGTACATCAGTCAAAGAGGGACCAACACAATATTAGGAAAAATTTTAATAATGTTATCACATTAAAGATGAAAGATCCAAAATCCCAACTCTCAACCGTCTGATAGTGCCACTAGGCTACCAGTGTGCCCACTGAATGTGTGCATGAAAACCTTTGAAAACTCAGCGTACCAGATTCCGAATCTACACCACATCGGGGATGTACGCCGTCAGCCTACAACGAAGTCACTTAACCCTTTCAATTCATTTCCAAACAGCTGACGCTTGATATGGGCCTCATCCTCATATATGCTGATTTTATTCATATTTATTATTTAGAGTAGTACCCTGGCTCCACAATGAAACCGAATCGATGATCAAGTTTGCTCTTCACACGCCATCCAGCAGCTGTGGGATGTATCACAGTCAGCGCGGCTCAAGATGCCCATGACAACCTCCTAGCTAATCTAGCGGTTATCACTGATGTCGGTTGATTTGGATATTAGCTGGTGGCCTCGATATATTATTATATAATTACAATAGCATGAGAGGAGGGTGACTTGGTGAATGTTTAGCTCAAATTTGTCACTTGCAGCATTTCTTTTTCCACTGAGCAAGTCCTTGTTAGATTACCTCAGCCTAATCAACGTTACAGTTTCTTGGTTGAAATCTGGAGAAAACACATTAGGTCTAAATTCACCTCCATTCACCAAAACTCAAGTCTATTACAAGAGTGTCTCACAAATGGCCACTTGCAGCACAAGACAGAAGGGTAGATTTGTATTTCTCAACAGGGACACACTCGCTGCTAGCGGTGCTCATGCTTTCCGCTCAGCGGGTTCTCATTAGGCTAACGCAGCTTAATCAACATCACTGATTCTTTGTCTATTCCAAAAGGAAGTACACAACTGCTCAACTGCTGGTAGCCAAATGGGGCTTTGCCCTGGCATTCACAGTAACAAACCTATAAACAGCTTGCAGAGAACGCTTCCACTAATCCAGTCTAAACGCAATGTGCTTATACTGTGTTTCTCAATGATGTTTTTTGTTTGTTTGTTTGACTTTTTAGACCTCAGATGGGTTTGGTAAAACTTTGTTGGACCCACTTGACATGTTATAATTGTCTTATGCTGTTTGGAAAGATGACTACAGTCATTCTTGCTCGTGGGAAATTGTGTGACTTCATGGTAGTACGATGAAGATAAATACAGAGTATAGTTACATTTTCTTAATCTAATGGCAGTGTGATTTACACCAGCAGTTCTCAACCTTTTGTTAACTTTTAAACCCTGTACATGTATTTAAAAAACTCTCCACATATTATGATATTCTTACACTATAAGCAAATATGACAAAGGGCATTGTCCTCATGTACATTATAATTGGGTAGACTTCATTATGGTAGGATAAAGGCGGTTGTAAGATGCTTCCTCTTCTATTTCAGCAGGATCTGAATCGAGTTCTCTTGTAGTTGCACACCTTTAACTTTGCACTGTAGTGAAGGGCAAATCCGATAGAGCTCCATTCTTAACGAACCATAGTCCCATATTTTGTTCGCATGCTTTACACCACATGAGGAACCAGTGGCAGGTGATGTTTGTACATCTATTTGTTAGCTCTAATTGAGCTAATAGTGTTATTTTAGTGATTAAGCTTCTGGATAAGGGATCAAAAGGGTATTAGGATAAACAACCACCAATGCCAAACTGCCACCGTTAAAAATCCTGAGCAGGTCCTACTTCCGGAAATGGTGTCGGTGGGTTCCGCTTTTAAACCAGTACACATCATCATCTTGTTTCAAATGAGCAGTGCTAAACAGGTCTAAACTTCAGTAACAGCTCTGTGTTGAGAGTCTAATATCAGATTAATAAAAGGAACTTTCGTCAGGTGCTGATGTAGCATCAATCAAACTCTAAGCCAAAGTTTACACTGGCACTGAAGCATAAAAGAAAACAAAAGAATGCTACTGTTGCATCTGGTTTAATAATAAAAAAAACTTGGTTTGGGGGGGAGGGTAAAAAGACTGTAGGTTTAAAAGCAAGCATGTTGAAGCAAGTGCTGTTTCCTTCATGTCTAGACGACTTCATTTTTAGTCAGCTGTTGTTAAAACAAGCGAGCCAATATGATTTTACAGAGACAATCATAAGCAATCTGAGAGAAAATTAATTAATTAAAATTACTTAATTCATTAATATAAATTTGTGTATTATCTTATGTATTAACCCCCCCCCATATAGCTTATCCAATTTGTCCCATGTGCAGTGACTATTTACAAGCAGGATATATCCTACTCCTATGTCATTTATTATCAGACCACAATAATAAAAAAGCTCACTACATGAGCGAGTGGGTTGTTATTATTTTTAAGTGTAATTGTCCGCAATCACTATTGGGGGGAACCGCCTGTTGTTGCACAGACACAGCTCAGGGTCCCCACTGATTTTCAATACTATCTTATATTAAATGGATCCATAGTGTAAAAGAGGTTGAGGACGACAAACATAATGTCAACATTAAACATGAACTACAGGTCCTCCAACATGTCAGCAGTCACCGTTTACATCTTTTCACCTCAGTCTTACAAACAGTCGTATTGCGTATGGAGAAAATCCCTCCCCAATAAGCCATAATAAATGTCTGCCAGATACCCAAGCCAGGATCTTAAGATAATCATACAATTTCTATAAACTAATAATAGATAAGAGTAACTGCCAGCAAACCGTTGCAGAGAGACTGAACTCCCGGGTTTGAAACGGATGTAAAAACTATTCCTACTCAATAATGTGAACTATAAACTGGATGAACTATTGTGTAATCTGTCTTTCCTTCCATTAAACTTTAATTTCATTGTACTGTACATCTGTATATGATCAATGACAAATATAGGCATTCTTCTTCTTTACCCTACTGCTATCATTTAAAAAGTTTATATCGTTTGTGTCCCTAAATAAAATCTGTGTGAAAAACCCAGCTCCCACAAAGTCACATACTGCCATTATGTATTTCAGACACTCTATAAGCAATCAATGGCTTATGCACAAATGTGACCCAGCTGTTGCTTACTGCAGCTGGATTGAGGATCCCAAAGTCTTGGCTCTGTAATGGTGCATGAGCGTGGACCTTTGTGCTTACCCAATAATTTAACAAAAGACAGCAGACGTTTGTTGTGATCCAATAAGGCAGTGTGTGAGTAAGAGCGCGCAAGTAAGAGGGGGGGACGAAGGGTCTAGTAAGTGAGTGAGAAAAAGAGAGAGAGAGCAAGAGGCCCTGTAAGAAAATCCTTCATCTGTCCACGTTCCACATGTTGGGATCTCCCCAACCGCTATTAAAACAATGGCTGAATTGTGGGGCATAATGCAAATACGACCATTTAATTAGTAGAGTATAAAAAGAAACCAAAGCTAAATTAAAGCCACTGACATCGGCTTTAGGCTATTGGATGACACTCATGGTTAAGGGTGAAGGCACAGAGCCAATAGCCTTAGATCAAATTTGGGTTTCCCAAGCAAACAAGTCTTGGTCGCACACGATAATCGAATGCAGTACTGGTATCACACTGGGTAGCAGTTTTGTCACCGAAGTTTTTGGGCTGACATGTACACGTTGTTGCACTCTGAGAACTGCATTTTCCTGCTACAGTCCAAAAAACAAACAGCTAAGTTAACCGGAGACACTGAACTTCCAAATAGATGGCATTTGATCACTAACTGGGTGTGCCTTTCAAAGAGTAAAATTCTTCTTGCATGAAAACAAACATCTGTAACAGCGGCACAAAAGCTCGTAAGTTATCTGGTCCATTATCATGTTACATCCATAGAACATCCATTGAACTTTTGAAAGACCTCACGGCTTGACAGAATTGCTGCTCTGACTAAATCACCTACGTAAAATTTTTTTGCTGTTCAGGTATTTATTGTAAACAATAATATATTGTACACTCTTACCGTCCACGGTTTGTTTGTGTGCCTTGCGCACATTTAAAAGGTGAAACAGGCTCCAACACCACACCCTCTAAGCAACCCTGAATAGATATGCAGTTAAGAAACTTTGTGAGTGCATGTGTGTTATCACACACAGTAAATCTACAATGATTTCTCTCACTCGTCTGAATTGGGAACGTAGCGCAGGATCTTGGACGGCTACATACAAATGGCTTCTCAGTGAGTACTCACTGTACCTAAACAAAACATATAATACATCAGCAGCCAACCACACTCCTTCCTTCCTTTCTTTCATATCATAGAAACCACAGGAAATATTTTTAAAGTTTTTCCCAGATGTTCACTTGCTGGGAATCCTTTTTTTGCACCATTGTGGCACATCAGAGTTTTACACTAAAGTGCCACAATACACATCAGTCTTTGAAAAATAAACAAATGCTTAAATACATATACGCTACGATACACAGCTAAGTCTATTTGAACTTTTACTTAAATTATTATCAGAAGTTTAACTTGCCCCAAGCAGCATGGTGGCTCACTTGGTCCAAGAATTTTTGTAGAACAAAGAGTTTTGTGTTTCCATAAAAAGTAATGGAACATAACAATGCAACAACATATATTTTTAAAAAATGAAAATGAATGAACACATTTCTTTTAAAGTGTGTTAGAGTGAAATTCCTCTTACATGTAAATGAACTTCAAAAAACAACAACTGTGATAAACATGTCCATGTTTTCTTATCACAAAGAGCCAAGCCCTGCTTTTAGAATAAAAGTAAACATCTGTAACAGCATCACAGATACTCACATGTTCTTTGTTTCATTTATCATGTTGCTACATTTTATTGTCGTGGTGGCACACACACAGGTGGAAAAATGTGAAAAACTTATGAAAGACCACAGAACCACGTTCCACCAGACTTGGTGTTTGGCCCAAATGACTCATGTAACTGGTAGAATATTGTTTTATGGGATCTATGAAAAGCTTAATAAAATTGTCAATTATACACAGTATCTTAGTTTTTAATTACTAAGTTTCATCGGCTTCTTAAATGAATTCAACAGTCCACCATGCAAACTCAAACTTGTCCCACTGGTCAATAGTTTTTTCTCTCTCTCTATTTCTCAGTGACCTCTCTTTATAAACATGGAAGCAGAAGGATGATTGCTTTCGAAGCCAGGCTGAATGTATTCTGTTCCAACAGTGATGAATAACCAGCCTTTGTCTACGGTCAGTCCACTATCAGTCTTGCAGAAGAAAAAAAGAGAGAGCCATAAACTGACACATTCTCATCAGTGAGTTATTGTTGCAGGCGTAGATTTGTTTTGTTGAGTCTGTAATGATCAAGTCTCGAATATTATGCTGTTAATGCACTTATTTACTTACTGAAATGAAATGTAGGCGTTAATTTATTAAGCCAAACCAGATTTTAAACATTTGGTGGATACTATATTTACAGTTTGCACCTAAAAGAGCCCAATTTCATGAATCATACTGAATCTTGGAGTAGTGTGGGTCCCTACTAAATAAACACACTATGCAGTGCAGTAAATTTAGGCATATTTTATCGGTCCTTTATTCCTTTTTGTCCCCATGTAGGTTTAGACGAAATCGCTTTAATCTCGCCATGTCTGGTAAGATTTAATGTTGGTACTTTCCTGATATCGTAACAACCTTATAAGTCTGAATAACACACACAGAAGGACATAACTTGTCAACACATTCTGAAGACAACAGTGGGAAGTTGACGCTGTGACGGTGTAACAAATGTGGCCAGTGGAGAAGAATTAATCCACCCACAGGCATCACTTAACTTTTACGGCCACCCATAACAAAAACAACCTACAGAGCAGTCTACAAGACACAAAGAATAAAAACAAGTAACCCCCGTAGAAAGGCAAATAATCATTATTATTTATATTTTACTGATATTTATGACTAATTACCAGTTATATATCTAGACTCCAACTTAAAGATACTGGATCTAGTACTGAATTAGAGACAGAGACGGGTATGCTTACGGACTGTTGGGATAGGGGTATAATCAGGAAAGCACATGTGCCTGAGCAGACAAACATTTACCCACATACACTGGCAGTTAGTCCATGCAACAAGGCCACCTGCCGTGAGAGGCCCAGCATTCCAGGAGGATAGGTGCACTGCAAAGGGTCTGAATGTACACAACAACAAATTAAGAAGACCACATGAAGAGTGGGACAAATATGGTACTCAGAGTCCAGTACATTCACCCTCAAACAAACACAGACTATACTACAAACAGCTTACTCTCACTTTCTCGTCATACTCCAGTCTCGACTGATGTTTAAAGTGAATATTAAGTCACTATAAATATACATTAATTTGAATTGGTCTACATTTTTATCTGTCGAGTGGTGCATCACTCCATCCCCAAGTTGGCTTCTGTATGTGGTCCAATGCCACAGTTTCATCTGTGCTGTCCATTATTTAGCATGACTCTAGAATCTACTTAGCGTGACTATGAGTCATGGGAAAATCAATAAACACTTTGTTTGCTTTTAACCAGATCATACACAGAGCCACTTCATTTTGGTGGATAATTAATAAAATAGTCATCAACCGTCCATATGTTATTTAAGCAATTTACTGTCAAGGTTGCTTTTATGTCTCCGTGTTGTCCATTATTTAGTCTCTCTCTCGCTCTCTCTGTCTGTGTGTGTGTATTCACATGGTAAGCATTTTGTGCTTTGTTTACAGCTAAGCTAGGCATATATTGCCAATACCTGTAGCAATTAAATGGTTTTACATTATCAGGGTGCGCTTGCTAAGCTGAAAGCTTAAAGTATTGACAGATTCTTGTTCATTTTTGTTAGGTTATAAATATTGTCAACTATTATCGGTTATTATATTAAATTATGATTCTAAACTATAAGTCTTTTCGTTTAACAACAAAATGTATCTAAAATATACCAAGTTTATATTTAGTACCCTGGTTAGAACTGTCACCTGACAGCAAAAAGGTCCTAAAACTAATCCCAAGGTTGTGCATTTTTGAAGGTGAGGCAAACTAGAGAGACAAAATGTAAGTGTTCGGGGGCGTTTAATTAAACTTACTTTGGGATCAAAAAGTATCTATTCATCCATCCATCTTTTCAAAATGCTTTGGATGTTCTCATCATTGTGAGTGTGAAAAGAATGAGCCAACCAAGAGGCTTATTCAGCATTTGATGAAGAATTCCAGATTCCATGGTGGATAAAAAGAAGTTTGACGATGAATATTGTACAACAAAACTACTGATTCCCTGAAAGGATATGTTGACCGCCCAAAAAAGCCATACAAATGCAATGATGACTGTAAAACCAAAAACAGTTTTTGTTTATTTGTCTTTTATTATCATGCTTCACATCTTTGCACAACAGAAACAGTGACCACGCAAGATTAATCAAATTACAAGGATACACTAAAACACTGTTGGAATTTAGATTTTTACCCAATCCGTGCAGTGAAACACACACACTAGTGAACATAAGCATGCCCAGCCCGATGAGCCGTCCCGGTCACGGCACCCGAGGAGCAGTCAGGGGTTAGGGGTCTTGTTCATGGAAACTTCGATCGTGACCTGTTGACTCGGAGCTCTGTCATTAGGGCGCTGGACTAGTAAACAGATGATTCTCGATTCAAGCCTCACCAACCCTTGGTAAGCATTTGATTAAAATCATATTCAGTCATAACACTGGGAAAAAAATGTCTGCCAAACGTCAAATTTTAATGTAAAATAGAATCATTTCCACCCCGCCCCCCCTACACACACACAGAACTAAAATTCCCAAAGGAACGAGAGCATCCCGTCTGTGGACTGAACCCGGGAACTTATTGCTGTGAACAAGTCTGATCTATTTGCAAATTTGAGCTGGACTATTTAATCAATTTCGTTACACAGAGAGAGAAGTCATGCTAGGATGTTCTGCTGACAATTGATGTTATAAAGCTACCTGTGTTAGTACTAGAAAACTAAGTTAAGTCAATAAGTCAGTAAGTTAATTAAGCTGTTGTAGTACTGGACTTAATCTGATTTTTTAATAATGAGTTAATAGAATTTATACTGATCTGTTTACATCAATGTTTACATCGATCTGTCCATCCATCCTTTTATCTTTATGATCAAAACACATGACCTAGTGTCATGTGACAGGACTAAACAGTTTGAAATCAGTAGTAAAAAGGGTTTCAGTACTAGTATATTTTTAAAACTCGTCATCGAGTAATAAGTCAATGTGCATGCATGGGGGGGAGAAAACAGTGACCCTCCCCATTCCACCCTTCTGCTTGCTCCCCATCTGCCTATTTTTTGGCTAACGTTTGCTTCGTCTTATTGTCCGATCAAGCGCGACCAAAGTGCACATTGACCTGCTCTTTATGGACCGCATGAATAAAAAGCACTTGATGACCCTTCCAGCCCCCTCCTCCACCCAGCTCACCAGGGCCGGGCCGAGGCAGCAAAACGTGACGTGGACAGGCAGGAACAGAGTGTGCTGTTAGCCTTTATGCTCCGTTTAAGGCGACTGCGATTCGGTCTACAGTTCAATCAACTGCTAAGACTGCAGTGTTTTTGATTTCATTTTTAGCCACCAAAAATGTCCCCGGAGAATTCAGGTGAGAGTTAAACAACACAGCTTCAAGTGTGATATTACATAAACCGGTGTGGTGTATGCAGTCGTAGCCAGAAGTATTGAGAATGGCATAAATTAGGATTATGTAGCCTCTGTTTTATTAAACTTTGGGTACATGTACAATTATAAGATCTCAGAATGATATGTTTTCATTGAAATTACATCTTGTTAAAGCAAAGACTTTTAACAACAGCTTTATAATGCTGAACCATCTCTTACCTCACCTCGGCATGCAGGAGATCATTTTGTGTGCAAAATCTTGACAATACACTCTTACCTAATCAGTGCTTGGGGTTGATTACAGTTTCTGGGTTGTTCGTCCACTTTCTTTTCGAGTGACCAGAGGTTATCAATGGGATTCTGTTCCGGGGAAGTGCCCCGGCCATAGACCGTTGGATGGTTGGATAAATCAGTTGGATGTTTTCATACCATTCATGGCAGTGTTCTTGAGCAACATTTTGAGCGATCTCAATTCCCTGGATGAGAAGTAACCCCACACATGGACGGCTTTAGAATTCTTCTCTATTGGACTCACCTTTTCCTTTGCTGACATTTCTTCTCTGATGTTGCAACACCTGTTTGAGCCAACATAACAGTTGTGGGTTGTGGTTTCTATGGCTGAGCAGCTGCACTAGACTCGAGTGTAAAGCACACCACTATTGGACCCTAGATTAGTCATTAATTCCACTCTACAATCAGAGTCTGACTGCTCTTCGTTCACCAGAACCACTCCTGGTGCTGTTTTTAAAGGATTGAGACTGACTTCTCGGATGAAACATTCCCAACTTAATCTGTACTGGTTTAAAAAAAATGGACCCTCCTGCATCTCTGTATGTGTGTGTCCAGAAGCAGAAGATGACAGAAGACCTACTTAACCTCTTGACCGGTGCTCCCACAGGAAGAGACTCATCAAGCCTTTCTAGTCTCCTCAACCTTCCCCTCAGCTTCTCAAGTTGCTGCAGCTGTTAGCTGGAGTCTGGGAAGTCTTGAAGGAGTCAGCTACACATTTTTAGGAATTTCCTCACATAAAAGCCCCTTGACACACATCCATACACACATCTCTTCCCACTAATCACCAACACATCAACCAAAACACCCCTCACACACAAACCAACCCAAAAATCTCGCCAACAACATAGCAACCCACTCATCAAGCACCTCACCTGCCCCCCCCCCACACACAAATAATAACCCACTCTTTTACCACTCACCCCCCGCCTCATAACACCTCTTCCAACACATATCAACCCAACTCAATTCATCCCCACACACAAATATTAATCCACTCATAAATTTACCCATCAACCGACACATATAAAACCAATCATCAACAACCAACACACATTACAACCCTATCATCAACCCACTGTTCAACCCTCATCCATCCCCAATACACATTTTGACCCTCAGATATACAACAAGGCACTGCAATGGTGGTTGCTTGTTAAAACAGCTCGTGCTCATGTTGGACATTTCTTACCAATAAAAGATTCTCATCAACCCACTCATCCAAACATTCATATAAACCCACAGATGACCCCAACACTGACTCATCCCCTTACTAACCAACCCACAATTATACACCCAGACATTACAACCAAGTTACCCCACACATCAACACACAAATGAACCCACTCAGCCTCCAACACACATATCAGGCCTCTCATCAACCCACTCATCAGCCCACACACATGAACCAAAGTCTAAAAAGTTACAGCATGTACTGTATATAAATCATTTTTAAAACACAGACACGTAAATGTATTCAGATGACTTTTAATTAAATAAGCATTAGTATGGTGCACAAATCAGGTCCAAGCTATCATACTTCAAAGCCAGAGAATGTCAAAACATTTGGAGGATTCAAGTCCGGAATACAACATAGCTAATTGTGCTGGTCCCGCGAGCACATTTGAGTTAAACTGACTGATGATACAGAGGCTTTCATCCAGGAGGAAAACTACTCTGGAACTGGAATGAAGAGCTGTGCTTGGTCGTCTTTATTTACATCACAAATTCCTGAACTGGGCTACATGAGAATGGATGGTGGGGCACGGGGCCAGGTGGTCCGAGAAAGAGAGAGAGAGAGAACGAGAGAGAGCGCGTGTCTACTGGCATCTTGTCTTGTGCTATTCAGGGCATATATGTAGACTGAAATAAAGTCCAGCTGTGTTGTAAATGTGTACATTTTAGCAAATCAAGCATAGACGATTAATCTGAGCTATTAAACGTTGGTTTAATTTGGCTATACATAGAAGACGGCGTCTAACAACAAATGCAAATATCATGCAAAAAACATAGACATGGCTGTCTCATTGTAAACAAGCCTGGTGATGAACAAAGGATGTTTGAAACAAAGAGAATCTTTGCACGATAAAAACACGTGATTCGAAAGCATGCCTACAATCCCAAGTCAGAAAAGGTTGGGACAGTATGGATATGGAAAACAAAAAAAAAGTAAAACATTGCAGAATAATTTCTCTAGAGATTCGCTCTTGGTTATGTTATTTGAATGGGCACATTCAGAAATATTCCATCCTACATTACATTTTATCTGAATAGATCACTGGGAGAGAGACATTGTTTTGATCCCACGTTCATTCAAGCAAAAGCAAGAACTCTCGGATTCCACAGCATTTGAAGAACTCTGAGCCTGTGGGATTTAAAAATGCAAACACTCGAGCATCGACACATGAAAATATTAAAACTATTGGTTCTGTGGGGGGAGGGAAGCTAAAGAACTGAAGCATGGGAAGTAGACTGCGTTGTTGATTTACTTCCACAGCCGTGGTTAGACCATGACTAATGGATAAAGGCAGGCATGTGTTCGAGTTTAGACATTTTCAAACAGATTCAAGACAAATGAAATTACAAGGGGGGCGTGCTGGTAAATGAATCCACGTAAACAAATTTGTTTTTATTTATTTGCTCATTGTAATTGGCTATTTTTGCATTTAAAACATGGCAGTAAAAAAACTCATTTATAATGACTTTATTTTATAATTTAACATTTCTGATGACAGTGTAGGCGAGGAAAATGTTCAATGTGTTCCACCCTTAATATTGCAAGTACCTTTGGTGCTTGTAACAGCTGCTCCCTGAGTGCCGGCACTAGAGCTGCCCATCACACAAGGAATATGTAGTCACTGATGCCCCCTAGTGTGTGTTCACTCGAGTGTGTAAATGTGTGTTTCGCAGCAGGCTTTGGGTTAAATAATGAGGAACAATTTTTTATAATAATTTAAAAAGCACAATGGTGAATAGGGTACTGTAAATTCTAAATAGAGCTTAAATTGTGGCATCTTGTGACAAGGTAAAATGGTGGATGTAATACGTTTGACTTATCACACAAACTGCACACTTATATTAAATTCTGTTTAAGAATGTGATTGATAAATACCCTAAACAAAAAATTTAAATGGAGATGTGGGGGTTGGGCATTTTTAAAAACATTCCAACTGACCTTTAAAGCGGACATGCTCACGTCACTATACATACAGTCCACAAGAGGTGACAAGTGTTCTCCAGCCAGATATCCCAATGAGAAATGCCTCCTGCCTGAAAGGATGCCCGCAACCCGCTAGCGAGACGCATGCCAAGCAATTAAATTGGAACCCGCTCGTTGAACAGTCATGGTCTGGAACCATTTTAATAAGCTGGAAACTATTTCGAAAATGGTCGATGCTTCAGATGCTGATGAGAAAACAAAGGCCCACATTGTAAAAAGAGAGCGCTGGTGTTTGCTTCATCGATCAGTACATCTGCCAAGCAAGCAAAATAGTGGGACAACAAATCCGATCACTGTGGACTGAGCTTTCGGTTTTACACCAGTGAGTTAAAAAAGCATGGGAAATAAACATGCACGTCTGTAGAGGTTTGTGAGTTTTTCGTAGACGTCGTGTCGGTAGGTTCCGACCGTGTCATATGCTTCTTTTAAGAATGATCAGCATATGAACCAAATAGTGAAAGATTCTGTAGTTACGCAATCGTGTGAAAGCAAAGGCAGTGATTTATTTTGCTGGGTAGTGATTAACAAAACGATTACAATTTCCCATAATTACATCAATGGTTCAAAACCAGTTACACACACACACACACACACACACACACACACACACACACACACACAGAGAGAGAGAGAGAGAGAGAGAGAGAGA
>JAOTRQ010049826.1:0-15501 GCA_028565875.1 Hoplisoma paleatum
CCGCGCTCGGTATTGTGGTGAGAATCATTATCAGTCAAAGAATCTCTCTTCAGGCGCATCCACTTTATTGTGATCTGTGGCAGCCCGGCATTAAAGGTAAAACTTCACAAATGTGTATCACGGTCAAAATGGGACTTTTAGTCGACTACTAGTCGATTAGTCGGAGTAAATGACGACCACTGGTCGACCAACAAAATCCTTGTTCGTGGACAGCCCTACTGTACAGTTGCGGAGAAGCTAGAAACCAGAATCCTTGTATGTATAAATGTCCTTGACAAATAGATTATTTGAAATTTTGTGTGGGATTTCTTTCTTGCTTGTCTCTCTTGCTCAGGATCTGGGGCTCCCCATCACTGATGCTCAGATTAGTGAGATGGAGGCCCACATTGAGGACATTGACTTCGCAATGGCGGCTGAAGAAGAACGCAAGCTTCGTCACGACGTCATGGCCCACGTTCACACTTTTGCTCATTGCTGCCCCACCGCTGCTCCTATTATCCATCTCGGTGCCACATCCTGTTATGTTGGAGACAACACGGTATGAGGAACATTTTTTTTTGGATGCAGGCTGCGCTCTGATTCTGAAATTTAAATAAAAAGAGAGCTGTAAATGTTTTGCATTGCAATATTTTAGCTAAACTATAACTTAAGGTAAATCTGATGGGCAGCTTTTGAAACATGCACGGTAGAGCCAACCACAAAAGAATATGTACAAAAATCTGATCAAAACCTTATTAGAACGATATTCTACTAGTTTCGAGTCTATTTCTAGATTCATGCTTAAACCTTTTACGTTTTATTTTACGTTTAAATCAAAAAGTAAAAAGAATTTACTTACATAATTTTGTTTCTAAATATTTTTTTTAATCAACAGTAATAGACCACTGAAGTCATGTTTTCATTTTGTAGTTGGGGCCATGTTGTTTATGCCCATATTTGGTGTTTCAGATCTAACAAGATTTTTCGATGGGAAAAGTGATCGGCAGTTTTCACAAAATCGTCTTCATCACGTTCTGTAGTGAATAAATAAGTTTAGAACACTACTTATATTGTTATTTGATCATTTCTCTCCTGAACATCACTGGAGCCACAGAAATACAATGTCGTTTAAGAGTAGTAATTAGCAAAATTAAAAAATGTGATTTGATCTGACTTATAATTTCGAATACTTTTTTCACCACATGTTGGAATTATTCCTCTGCATTTAACCCAATCCGTGCAGTGAAACACATATTTATGCAAAATAGTAAACACACTAGGGGGTAGCAGTGAGCACTCTAGCCACGGCACCCAGGGAGCAGTCAGGGGTTTTGTGTCTTGCTCAAGGGAACTTCAGTCGTGACCTGTCGGCATTAGATGAGCAGCTACTTTAAAAAAAACGGAAACACTTTTCCATAACTGAGGAAGACAAAATGGTGTGAGAAAGAGTAGTATGTGTTAAATTCTTGTGCTTGAGTTCTGTTCATTCTAGAATGATTTTATACAGTGTTTGCTACTGAAATATAAAGCCATGAGCTTTTCTAGAACGTGTTGCAGGTGTCACATTCAACATGTTTATTAGTTCGAACATTAAATATCAGGTGTTTGTGATGTTTTGAATTGAATATAGGTTGAAACGGCTTTGAAAATCATTGTATTCTGTTTATTTTGGCATTTTGCAAGCACTCTGAAGTCGTCTAAATTGAATCTTGAATGAGTCTTGATCTGTTTTAAATGCACAATTCAATACACTTTGCCACTCGCCAGTCTTGTGCTGACCTAGTTCAATACTGCATAACAAATGTGCAACAACAAGTAGCGTTTAGCAGCAGAGGATACTACATTTTCTCTTTTTCATATGTCTCAATGTCTGAATCTAGTAATGTTCTTACTAAATTTCATAGCAATGTCTTGGGTTTTATGATTTCTGCATTGCTCGGTAAACAGTGAAGCATAATAAAGTGAAGCACTGATGGTTTAGTGTTCACATTTTTTTAACCCCAAGGAAACAGCAAACAATACACGAGAACTAAGCTCATGAGTATATGAACAAAATAATACTAAATCAAAATTGGTTATTTTTGTGGTCTTACTAATTGATGTAACAGCAATGAATTTAATTGATAAAAAGTCTTAATAATGTTTTACAGTCAACATTTAGACTAAATGACTTTAATGTGGTTTGTAAATAATAATTGATGACTGATTTTCCTCTAGGATCTGATTATGCTGCGTGATGGATTTGACATCCTGCTGCCCAAGGTGACATCTCTGCCTATATTGTGATTAAGAATGTAAAACTAATAAACATATTTTTTTTACTGCGCCTCAAATTCTTATACATCTTTTTCTCTTTGGCTTTGTAGCTGGCACGTGTAATTGACAGGCTGGCAAATTTTGCCGAAAAATATGCTGACCTGCCGACTCTGGGCTTCACCCACTACCAGTGAGTGTGTACAGTTCAGTGTTCATGTGAGTCGAGCTTTATTTCTACAGTGGCCATTCTTTTTAAAATCTTTTATTCTATTGTAGACCAGCTCAGTTGACTACTGTTGGGAAGCGTGCTTGTCTGTGGCTGCAGGATTTGGTTATGGACATGAGGAACCTGCAGAGAGCTCGAGACGATTTGCGTTTCCGAGGGGTCAAAGGTACCACGGGCACCCAGGCCAGCTTCTTGCAGCTTTTCCAGGAGCAACACGACAAGGTAGATTTACAAAGCATTAAAAATGTATGCACTACTCGAGTACACACGCATGCACACACACAATAATCTTGAGCACATGTACACTTCATATATATGACACAGTTTTGTAGATTTAAATATATACTTAAATATGATACTGCAAACCTAACCGAGTCAAGTAAAAATATTCCCAAAATAACAAACAATGGTTTTAATAATGTGGTCACATTTCAATTTGATAGCTTTTGGGGTGCCTTTGTGCCTCAAGGGAGCACTGCCATCTTAAAGCAAGGTCATGGGTTTGATCCCCAGGTCTATAAAGGTCTACAATAAAGGGCCAATCTGCAGTCCAAGTAATAGCACCCCTATTCTAGATTTATCTAAGCAGCATCTGAATGCATATACAACAATTAACAATGTAATACCAACTTTTACATTTATTTAGACTTTAATTACTTCATTAGTGGAAGTCAAAAACTCAACACCGAGATTAAACCAAAGATGATTTCTGATTTTCCTCCTCCCCTGATCGAACCAACCTCTTACTGTAAATATGTCTTGGCACTACCAAGTGTAGATGATTTTCGTACAAATCGAATTAAGACAACTTTGATTGTTGACTACCTTTATTAAATGAAGAGTGAAAAGGTTTCCTCACACAGCCCAAAAGCTAAATCAGAAATATAAAATTGTCCATGACTGTGTTAAATATAATACTGAAACATGTACTGTGGGTGTGTGTACAGTACAAGTGTAGACGTGTAAAGCATGATGTTTAAACAAACAAACAAACATACCATGTTTAGTGGTTAGCACTGTCGCTTCACAGCAAGCAGTGCGAGTCGATTCTTGGTAGACCCAAGGCTTTTCTACTGGAGTTTGCATGTTCTCCTGATGTCGGCTTGGGTTTATTCCTGGTTTCTCCTCACAGTCCAAAAACAAAACATGCAGGAAGGCCAGTTGAAGATACCAAATTGTCCATGACTTGGTTTGATGAGACTGGTGTACTAAAGTTGTGCGATGAATGACTTTCTAAATAGGACCTAGAGTGTAAATTATGATGCAAAAAAGCTCAGTAAATAAATTAAATAATTGAATAATGTCAATGAAAGTCCTACAACTTTTCTAAAACTGTGAACTGTTAGAACGTTTGGTCGTCTTCGAATGTGACTTTTATCTTCATGTTTGACATTATATTTCTTTTCTTCCAAGGTGGAGGAATTGGACAGAAAGGTGACCGAGATGGCTGGTTTCAAAAAGTAAGTACATGTTTGTGGGCCCGGTACTCCCAACAATTGCAGATTATTTGATGACATTTTTTAAATCGCTTGTCTGGTCCTGTTTTTAGAGCTTACCTGGTCACAGGACAAACATACAGCCGTAAAGTGGACGTCGACTGTTTGTCTGTTCTGTCCAGCCTTGGAGCAACTGTACATAAAGTTAGTCAGTCAATATGATGGTCTTACAGTACAAAGTGTGCAGCTTCTTTTCTGTGTCTTATATAAATGTAATTGTATCTCTCTTGTGTCCGCTGTAGATCTGCACTGATATTCGTCTTCTGGCTAATCTGAAAGAGATTGAAGAACCATTCGAAAAAGAGCAGATCGGTAAGTTGTGTGTGTGTGTCCCAGAGGCACATGTGTATCAATTTAGTCCTTTAACGAGAGAGAGAGAGAGGGAGAGAGAGAGAGAGAGAGAGAGAGAGGGAGAGAGAGGGAGGTGTGTGTGTGTGTCGCTTATATAAAACTTAGGTTTTCATATAGTGAAAAAAATAAATCCATAAAAAATATGCTAGTCTGCATACAAAAATAAGAAAAACTATTCTATAAACTAAAACTGTCACTATTCTACTAGCACACCAGTACAGAGGTTCTCGGAATTCTTTAATTCAAAACTTAGCGGTGCTACTAGGGATGGCTCAGTATTTTGTATGATACTGATCTCGATACTGCAAGTCATCATTTCACCTCTTAAATGAAAAAAATGAGCAGTAAGAATCTGGATTGTAATTCACCATGGTTAAAACTAGCCATCTTAGTGATCAAAACACATAGTTGTTTCTATCTATCTTACAATTACTACAGAGATACATTGGACAACAAAAATGCTACTCTTAATTCCATGGTGGAACCATCCTAAACGGATTAATAAACTAATGCATAGTCCAATCGAATCACCCTCAAACACCGACAATAACACTATTCAGCAAGCAATGAACTACACAATACATGATTAAATCTCAAAATCCACAATTCGGAGTCAAAGTCACAATGAGCTAAAAATATTCTTCTAATGATGTGTAAGCTTCACGTCCTCTCAGGATCGACAACGTTCATTAGCGTCGTTCCTGCCTGAAACTACCAATCGGTTGTTTAGGTTCTGGTCATGGCTTATGTGAAATGACACCAAAAGCAGCGTGTGAACAAATACTGCCATATCATTAGTGCTCATTTGTTAATTCGACGACTGACACTGGAATGGATTAAGCAACAGTATCAGATCAGATAATGAAAGGTTTTTCGTCCGATCTCTGATCAACAATAATGGTTGCTACTGATACTGACTATTAGAATAGATGCTTGTGCTAGTTGCTACTGGTCAGCTGGGCATCATGTGGTGAGCAGATTTGTCAGTGACAGTAGCAGTCGCTGTATCCTGCATGGACTCTGATTGGCAGATAGAGCAGTGCAATCGACTGCAAATCTAGGGTATTCGGGAAAAATTGATAATTTAAAGGTAATAATAAAAATGTAAGTTAAATAAATAAATAAAAGATGATAAAATAAATATTTAAAAGAGACTTATTATGCAAAACTAACTTTGTTTCTCTACTGCTCCTATAACTACTCCAAAACGTGAAAAAAAACAAAAAAACATCCGGAAATTAGTAAAAATCTAAATATTGAGGTTTGAGGAAAAATCAGCCCTTTGGATTTTTCCCCTGTCATGACCTCACAATATGGGAACTTGTGTAGAACCTCCCTGGAACCATCCAGCACCTGATGGCTTCTTCACTCACATGAACAGGATGGCATGGCAAGAGCTCATTT
The DNA here is from genome assembly GCA_028565875.1 of Hoplisoma paleatum. NCBI lineage: Eukaryota > Metazoa > Chordata > Actinopteri > Siluriformes > Callichthyidae > Hoplisoma > Hoplisoma paleatum. Next base: position 5,713 of record JAOTRQ010049826.1, read on the forward strand.
GCCATAATAAACGTGGACCGTCATGCTGAACGAGGCTTTAACATATTTGCAGGTTCGAGTGCTATGCCGTATAAGAGAAACCCGATGCGCGCAGAGCGCTGCTGCAGTCTGGCTCGTCATCTGGTGGCGCTGGTGACTGATCCCCTGCAGACTGCCTCGGTGCAGTGGCTGGAACGAACTCTGGATGACAGTGCAAACCGGTAATACAAAGTGGTATCAGACTAAATGGAGGAAGTCTAGAGATTTACATCTGTCTACAGTTTATACAGTTTGGGATGCAGTTATACGTATTTCACTGCTGTTATAAACCCATAATAAAAATGTTATGTTTTTAATATTCATCCATTCAAGCACTGCACTGGTGTAGCATTTCTCGTACGTTTCGTTTGGCAGGCCAGTACCCATACCCGCTTTTTTCACAGTCATGATTATGTAATGTGAGCAGTACGTGGAGAAGAGAGAAATATATACTGACAAAACCCCATACCGTAAAAGACATTAATGTATTTGTATATTAAATCATATATGTGACGAGGCAGAAGATGGAATAGAGCGTCTAGAATTGTGCAACTGGGACTTCAAGACAGATAAAGAAATTGTTTTTTTATTATTAAAACCTTGTGTGTGTTTAGAAGCAAACAATAAACAGACTTGTGTGTCTATTTACAGGAGAATCTCTCTGCCTGAGTCTTTTCTTACTGCTGACATCATCCTCAGCACCCTGCAGAACATCACAGAGGGTCTGGTTGTTTACCCTAAGGTTTGTTTGTGTGTTAGTGTTATTGCATGTGGCCTCTTCGACCCTTTGTGACCTCTTCTACTTTTCCTTGCGAAGTTTGTGAGTCGGTTAGCATGAAGATGCTTCAATTCATTAGCAGCTGCCGTCAAATTATATTCAGCTTTTTTATAGCAATTTTGACATGAATGGTCTTCATCCCAAGGCTTTATGCTAATCTTAGTCGATGGAACCATGTAATCATAACTAAATCTGGGTGCATGTAGCATTGTGCTGACAACTTTGAATTGTATAATCAAAAAATTTGATTTATTTGCCAAATTATTATTTTCAAGTATTTGTCCAATATATTACCTTTATCAAATAATGATTTTTTTAGGTTTTGTGTTTTCTAGATTATCATTAAAACATATTTCTCTCGTTTTGTCCTGTGCTTTGTGTTATCTGTTACAATATTTGCTTACATACATGCTTGGAATTTTACGGTCAGCTTCTGCCTTTCTCTGCAGGTAATCGAGAGGCACATACGACATGAGCTGCCCTTCATGGCCACTGAGAACATTATAATGGCCATGGTGAAGGCAGGAGGAAATAGACAGGTAAGAATATTAACAATAACTTCTCATGCTTTTATTAACGTCTGCCTACTGATGTATTATAAGTATGTGTCATATATATTTTAGAATGTGTGTCTAATGTATACTTTTATTCAACTCCATAATTTAACTTTCAAGTTTTTAACGTTATCTAAAACGGCAATAAGATCTTGCAAAACTTTTCAGAATGGTCCAAATTTTTTGTAAGAACACCCATGTAACACCATAGGTTTATATGTCAATATAAATCGTCTTCTAGCAAACTTCACACGATGGTGCTTAACATTAGAAATCAGGAATGGACAGAGTGATAGGCTGGGGATCGGAATGGCCCTTTTTAATGTCAGAATTATAATATGCACATCACCTTGTAAGTTATACCATCAATAAAGTTGTGGTTTCCACCTTTTTATCTTTGACTGTATATTTTGTGTAAGCATTTATAACAAGTGTCTTTGCCTCTATTTTCACCCTCTTCCCCTGTATCTTTTACTTGTTCAAAACAGGAGTGTCATGAGAAGATTCGGGTGTTGTCTCAGCAGGCGGCAGCTGTGGTAAAGCAGGAAGGAGGCGACAATGACTTTCTGGCACGTGTCCAGAACGACCCGTACTTCAGTCCTATACTTAACCAACTGGACGCCCTTCTAGAGCCCAAAACCTTCATTGGACGTGCTCCACAACAGGTACACTTGCATGGCAAATAATTTATATATAATTATTACAGTTTTGCCAACAATAGTACCATGTAAAATATACAGATAGTTGTAAGACAAGATCAAACAAAATATCCCAAACTTTTTAATATCCAGGCTGATTAGCGCCGTTATGTGCTATCTGCCAGTGGAAAGAACCAGACAGCAGCAGATTTTATATAAGAATAAATGAGAACATGGCACTAAGCTCAAGAGCAAAATGAACAATTTAAGTACTGTGTAAATATGTAATGCCAACCTTGAAACTTGTATTTTTCTCAGATAAAGACATTTTGGTTTAGAAGGTTTAACCAGTTTATGAGATCCATGGATGGTCAAGTAAAATTGATATATTTTAGACTAATGTCGAATATTGGGTTGGTTTCAATAACACAAAAATGATTTCATTACAAAGTTCACCGGTTCCGATTACAGTTTAATTAATGTCAAAAATACATTAGTATTTTGGTAGGCCCTTACGGGAATTTAAACAACTGGACTGTTGTTTTTCCAGATTTTTGTTGATGTGACGAGTTGACCTCTCAGGAAATGTTGGTTTTGAGCCTCTCTTGCACTCATGCAGGGTCTGCATCCCCAATTAAATCATTTACAGTCAGTATCTGTTGACCTTTGTATTTATTGAGGTGGATGTATCAAGAACCCAACAGAGACTATTGGTTGTTGTAAATTCAGCAAGACTCTGTGGGGCCTACTGCTTACTAATAACTCTCTTATTAAATCTCATTTTTAAAACAAATGTCACATTTAATACATTCGACACCGCCAACACACACACACACACACACACACACACACACACACACACACACACACACACACACACACACACATAGAGTAGTAATTGATTGCTGTGCATTTTTACTCCTTGTACTTCTCATCTTAATTAATCAACTTTAATTGATGTTTGCAGTTTTTTATTTGCTGATGTCTTTGTTCCTTCCTTTAGGTGACTCGGTTCCTCTCTGAGGAAGTCAAGCCTGTCCTAGAGCCATTTAAGACCAAGATGGATGTTAAGATTGAACTAGAGCTCTGATAGATTTTTAAATCTCACGTCAAAACTGCAAAGACAATGAATACAATACAAACGGTCTCACATTGTCATCTGTTTGTTGTTGTCCTGCACTCATGTCAGCAGAATATCACATTTTCCTCTAACTTAAATGAATATTGATGAATGAATAACAAGATGGTAATAAATGGGGGCAATGATGAAGAGCTATTGAATAGAAAGTTATTCATAACCATAACTCAGCATATTTATCATCCCAGTAAACAAAATAATACACACATCACATCCTCCAGTCTAACTTAACAGTCAAAATAAAAACTGACCATTTTGACAGAAAATTGTCATGACCATGTACTACCTTAAAAACGAGCAGTAACTACCTAGCCTGACACAAATATATCTAAAAAAAAAGTATTGTTCAAATCCTAAAGACAAAAACTTGATGCAATAATTATTACTATAATATTGTTTATCCTGTTTACTTCGAAACCTCATGAAACAAACGCATTTAAGTTTTTTATTGTTTTGCATCAATCTGCTATTTTTATATGGATTACAACTCTTGTTTGGTTTGTCGTCATTTTAGAGGCTTTTTGAATAACAGAAAAACATCCAGTCTATCTTTGGAAAATGGTTAGTCTGATCTCCTAAAATGACTGGTACATTCTGAGATGATATTTGGCATGTCCATGTTAAAATTTTGTTTAGTCATGGCCTGTGTGTTTTTGTTTACAAGTTTGTTTTAGCCATGTGAATACTGAAGTGAAATAGTGTTATATGCCTACAAAAGGACATGGACGGACAGACAGACAGTTAATTTTAATCATTTTATTTAGACAGTAGCCAAAAACGGTGGTGGGTATACCCCAACAAAAATGTCAATTTCTACATAACTTGTGCCCTTGAGCATCAGTTACAGCTTGACAATTACATGATCTACATGACTTGTTTCTTGAGGCATGGCTTCCCACGCTTCTTGAAGTGTAACCATCATGTCAATGATGTTCTGAGGTACCGAGTTACCAGCCTTTACAGGGCAATTCGGTTGATCCCATAGGTTTTCTATCTCCCGACCTCTGCTGAGCAATCATATGGTGAATTATCTAATGTAAACCTGTTTACCAGCTGAGGCTACAAACGGAAATGGAGTCTGCAGTTCCAATACTGCTGCATACAAGAACTACCCAAGAAGGATGGGCCCTGTTGAGTCTGGTTTTTCTCAAGGTTTTCAAGGAGTTTTTCCTTGCCACTGTTGCCCTCTGCTTGCTTAACAGAGGTTTCTGTTCGTCCTGTATTTTGCTATATAAATAAAGTTTACTTAAATGTGGCAATGAAAAAACTACATGAAGAAACTTCTGAGAATCCAGACTCAGCAGTGTGGACTGGAAGAGTTGTAACAAACCTTAAAAAAATATATTGCCTAAAGACTAGACTAGTTTCTATATTTCCTATATTATGTTGCCTTTAAGTAGACATAGTTGGGGTTCTTCATTCAGCGTGATTGGAGCTGAGACACCAGATTTCTAGATCATTTAGCATTGTTGGTACATCAGTGGTTGTATACAGGCTTTTTCTCAAGAAGGTAAAATTTTTTCAATCAGCTTCACAACCCGAAAGAGCCAGGAGACCCCGCACACCAGTGTTGAGATAATGAACTCCTCAGTTCAAATATCAGTGTTGCTGCTCAACTGGATTGGACATGGAATTAGTTATTTCACGCTGTAAAAAAGCTATCTGATGTCCTGGCAAGTACAGGGAAGAATGAACTGGCAAAACCTCTAAATATGTGCGCCAGCCACAAGAAAATCTACTAAATATATTTGTTGCTTTGCCCAAAAGCATGTCTGAATCATGATTATATTTATGAACCCACATAACCAGGCTCCAAAATTTGTTAATAGACACACCCAAAATGACAATGCCTCTAATTTTATACCCATGCATCATCACACATATATTTGAAAACAGACTGTAATTGGCCCCTGCTGTAATAATTCTATCATTTATAGCACTTGAGTGGTAGCTATTGGTAAGGACAAAGTACAGCCAACTCTGATAAAAGGTCAATGTATAACTCTACACCACACTGATGACCTGGGCGGCTGCTCGAACAAAAGAGGACGCAGAGCTACGTGAGTTCTGAGATGAATTTATACTTTCATATCTTTTTTCACAATGATGCAAATATTCTTTATGTTTTTAAATATTTTGTTTTTGTACCTGTATATTGACAAAAACAAAGCTACATGCATTATTTACATGTTATCTATATTTTTTTGTACTAGAATTTAATCGAGGCAAACCTATTTGAGAAAAAATAAGTGATGACTAAGGATTACAACACAATGTGTGTGCATACACAGCAAACATACTCTAGCTAAGGACGGTTCTCCTGAATTCCAAAGAAAATACTTCTTATATTTTTTTCAGGAAACACAACTGATTACTGGTGACCATCTATTATCTTGTGATCACATTATAGAAGTTTCACCCATTCATTGATCTGGCAGAGTGCCATTGTTTTGCTGGTTGGGGGGGGGACAACCCCCAGAGTTCAACTAGAATTGACTATTTGTTCAATTGCAGTGCAGAAGGCTTCAGGGTGCCCAAGAAAGTTAAGCAAGTGCCAGAATCATTTCCAAAAAGAAAACACCATCAGTGCCGAGCTTGCATAGGAATGGTCGAGGGCAGATGTGAGAACATGTGAACACACGGTTAGATTTTGTTGGATGGCTTGGTTTCAAAAGGCCGCAAAAAAGACACTCCAAGAAAAACATCAAAACAGACTGATATTTTACTGGAAGTGTAGGAATAGGACTGCAGAGGGACTGATATAACTATATAGTCTCAGAAAAGTCTCAGCCCTCTTCAGAAAATATTGTCTGGATAAGATGAGCGCTACCATGAGTCCCGTGTTGTGCCAAAGACCAGTATCCTGAGACATGTGTAGGGCTGCTCCATACTTTTGCCTGAGGACACTGTCATGAATAAAGAATGGTGTCAAAACATCTTTCAAGAATAACTTTTCCTAACAATCCAGGAGCAATTTGGACATTAACATTTTTATTCAGCATTGGTGGAGCACCATGCCACAAGGCAAACGTGATAACCAAGTGGATTAAAAAACATGTAAATTTTAGATCCATGACTAGAAAACTCCCCAGATTTCAATCCCATTGAGAATTTGTGGTCAAGCTTCAAAAAGTGTGATCAATTTCAAGCAGTGATTAAGCAAGAATGAATTTTGCTTAAACTGGATGCATTTATTAATAAAACGTTTTAAAAACAGGTTATTATTCATCATACCATATAAACAGCAGTTTATATTAAAAAATATTCTAACCACCAACATTTGTGCTAATCTCAAATCTTAAGGCATGACTGAATATATATATATGCAGTTCTGAAGCACGAAAACGATCATGTTGTTTAGCATTGATTCATACCTGATCTCAGATGATGTGAAACTGTTTAACATCTATAATAAACATTTGACCATGACTTATCCATTGTATAGTAGTACTGTAAACCAGGTCTTTGCTTTGCCATGAACTGTCGTGAACAATGTTGGTGATGTTTTAGCAGTGTATTTGATTGGTCCATCATGTGGGCATGGGCACTACTTCCTGTTACCCTGGCAGTGTTTGGCACTGTAGGACTCTGGGCAATGTATGTTCTCTAAATTATTCTTCTTTTTTTATACCATTATTTTTTGAATTTGTTACTGACTTCTGTTTGTGTATTTAGATTTGGAATAGCTTTGGCGAATAAAACAGTAAATCTAACTGTCGAGTTTCCATACATCAGGTGTGCACATCACATTATTATTATCATTTGTTAAAATGCTGTCACATTTGTGTAGGTATTATGGAACTTAATTTGTTGCAGTCATCTGTAAAATGTTTATATTTAAGGTCATAGCGATATTTTGCTAGGGCATCCAGTAATGTTTAATGATCAAGCTTTCTAAAGATTGAATAGTTCACATGATTTATATTATTCCTCATATTAATTGACCAATTAAACAATTATCCTTTCCATCTCAAAAACAATTAAACATCAGTAGTAATTATACTATTACAATATTAAAGAAAATGTATAAAAATCATTACAGACAATAAACATGTAAACATGTACACTTGTAATATACTAGTTGACTACAGTATCAAACCAATAAACAAGCACACAATGCAGTTTACAGGTGTAGCACACCAACATTTTAAACGCTATAAACTATTTATTAAAACAAATACATGGTTCATTGTTCAACACAAATAGACATTAGAATAATATGAATTTATTTTCACAATTAAACCAAGGTTTCCTAATTCTCACTCATTCCTGGCTGTAATCACAATATAAGATTCACATGGGTCAAAATGCTCTCAGGTGTATTAACAGGTTTACACACTACGTTAGTTAAGTGAACGCTCCTATATTTAAAAATATTTTTAATTAATTACATGGACATGATTCATTAGCATTTTGTTTGATTGATGTATTGGCTGCTTGTGTTAATAACTGTAAATGAAATGTTGTTAGTCAGGGGCAGCCATGACCCGATGCTTAGAGAACTGGCTTTGTGATTGAAAGGTTGCCGATTTGATTTCGAGAGTCAACAGGCCATAACTGAAGGGCCCTTGAGCAAGGCACCGAAAACCTAAATGCTCCCCTGGTGGCATGACTAGGGCTGCCTAATGGCAATTACGGGATTGACTTAAACTAATAACCTTTTTTAAATGATATATTTCTTTTTAGTACATGTGGCTCCTACCAACCTCAGAGTTGCATCTTCTCCCAGATATGTAACATCTGTTGCATGCTGGGTAAGCACTTTTATGCCTCTGTTTTGTATTTCTTACATAGTCAAGTAGTAAAGTCTTTTTTGTTCCAGCAATGTGGATCGTCACTATGAGGTTCCAGCAGGTAAAGGATCTGGGCTGTTCATATCATGGATTACGTGTGAACATCAGCAGTTTGATACTGGGGTTCATTTCATCAATTGGTATATCCATCCTGGGAAACTTTCAGGTAAATGTGTTTGAGTTAGTCTCTCTGTGTGTGCGTGCATGTGTGCAATTAAAATTCATCACACTGTTCCTCAAATCCATGATAGAATTCTCAAAAATATGAGACGTATGCCTGATATTTCATTATATAATGTCAATGTATGACTAAAAGAGTTTTTGGTCATTCTTAGCAATCGGTAGCAATTGGCACTCACTTGATTGGGGCATTCCTGGCATTTTTTCTGGGTGTAGCGTATTTCTGGCTACAGGTGTGGCTCACCTACCATGCAAAGCCTTCTGAGGACCGGAAGTTGGTGGGGCCACTTCGTATCATCTTCTGCAGTCTTTGTACCTGCCTGGTTATTGTCAGTATCCTTTAAGCATTATAATGTGCATTATTATATATGTGTGTGTGGGGGGGTGTATATGTGTGTTAGAGAACGTGAACATCAAACACACCTTGCAGCGTGATAAGTTGCCTTAGTTTAAGTATTGGCTCTGATAATGGTCAGCTGGATGCTTTCAAGCCTGCAAAATTGACAAACTGAAAAAAATATAATACATTTGTCTCGTTTGTTAATTTGGGTCTGTATAAGACATGACCACGCTCTGTAGGGGTCAGAGCATGGCATTCCATGCATGAAGTCTCCACTAAGGGTCTCCAACAGTAAAATGCAAAATAGACAAAATAACGTCAGACAGATTGCTACCTTTACAGATACAGTATTTGTGATCATAGTAATGGTGGCATTTATTATCTTAGGTTTTGAAAAGTAGAATGTTAAACCAAAAGATTGAGGAACTCAAAAAGTAATTCCTAATTGTGGAACATCTATAAATGTTGTACACATAGTTGAGACAAAAAAGTAATAGTAAAAAAAGATTCTGGCAATTCAGGAAGCCCCACTACCACCAAGTTGCCAGTGTTGGGCCCTGAGCAAGGCCCTTAACCCTCAATTGCTCAAAATGCCCCTGTAAGTCACTTAAAGACATCTATTTTTTAAGTTGCTGCACAGTGAAGGCATTGACGACATTGATGAGGGAACAATTCTGAATACAGTTTTAGCTTCAGATAATGCATGACCTTATGATTTTTGGAATCAATCGATTTGAATTTTGTTTGCACTATTTTGACTATTATGTTGTTGTTACATAATTAAACAATGTATATAGTCAGCTGTGTGTGCTCTGAAATACTTTTTAGCGTAGTGTACGTTTCTCTGTTTACCCTTAACACTGTCTCTCAGTGACTGTGCTTCACAATACAGGCTACCGTTCTGCAGCTGCCATGTGTGAGTGGGCTTTGGTCATGAGCTGCTTCATGCTTTTTGGCCTATTTTCAGCTGAGTTTCGCCACATCGATTTCCACCGACTATATGTCCAAAAAGTCGGGCTAACAAAAGCATGAATAAATAAGCAACACGGCAGAGCAACATGGGACAGTGACAGGACCCTTAACTAACAGAGTATCTAGGGTATCTAACAGAATAGTACTACTTGGGATTTTATGTAAGTTATACCAGGGGTCACCAACGTGGTGCCCGCGGGCACCAGGTTGCCCGCAAGGACCTCATTAGTCGCCCGCGGGCCTGTTCTAAAAATAGCTCATTATTGTGACACTTACAAGCATTATTTTTTTGTCGCTATTATTTTTTAAATCACACTTGCATTGGTGTAAATTATAAAATTACAATCTATGTAATATATTGTAGCGATCGCTTAATGT
>JAOTRQ010049835.1:0-15499 GCA_028565875.1 Hoplisoma paleatum
ATCCTGATTGGTTCAGTCCACTGTCTATATTAAAGATAAGCCAATGGGCCGCGTCCTCTAAATTTTGGGCCGGTCTCATAGAAAAAAAGACAAAAAAAAAACGAACAGCATCGGCCCTTGAAAACTGTCGGCCCACCGGGCAAATGCCCGCTATGCCATATTGCCAGTCCAGCCCTGTCTATACATATCTAGTGGTTCATCTTCGTTTCTAGCCTGATCCGAAACTTATATGGTCTAGTTGTACAAAGGTTACTGTGTCAAAATCTATAAATATGGTTCTAATAACAAATCTAATATGCGGTTTATATCTAATCTTATTTATATCTTTTATAATGTCTAAAATATCTAATGCGGTTTGCGTTGTTTTATACGTGTCATAACTCTGAATTGATTAAGTACTTTTCCTGGATTGGTTCCAGAATTGCCTCTGTGAATGTTAAAATGATATTTTTGTGTTAACATTACAAAATGTTGGCATATTTTGTTAAATGCTAAATAAATATTGACATGATTTTGTTTTGGTAAATATAGTCACAGCTGCTGCTATTTTTAAAAAATCTAAACAATTATGATTGGAATATATTTCATTTCGTCAACTGTTAGCCTGACTGGCTATTTACTCCAAAAAAGGCACTGCTTGTGCAGGGCAGCAGTGTTTAAAATTTTTTCTAATTTAACTCGCCTGATCCAGGTCATTAGCAAATTGCAAAGACTTTCATGCAAGTTTTGAAAAGGGAACTTGTAGTTTCTTAAGCATTTTAAGTTGCAGCCAATTTCACCCATTTCATCATTAATACAGTATGTATAATTATTTTTGCCCCAAGTGTTTGGAATCATTTCATTAAGCAACTTCTCTGGTTTCCTGATATGTAATTACATCTTAAATAAAATATAGTTTGTATATATACCATATTCAAAACCACACAGTAATACAAAAATAGATTTTAAAAAATCTTGAAGCTAGGCAATAAAATGTATTTAATAAAATGTTTAAGTGAATGCAAATGAATATCAAAGTAAAATAAACAAAAAAACTATTGTCAAATAGCAGAAAAGACTCCTGAAATTACTAAAAACTAAGCATCTTTATTATTTAGCATTTAAGCTGAAACGTTGATTTCTGCCGATATTCCAAAGTGCTTTTCTAATTTTTTTACATGCTGGTTTGAACAGCATGTATTTTCGTATTTTCACGTCACAGGCAATAGGATGACTTAGGAGGGTTTGGTAAATCCCTATTAAAGTCTGCAGTTATGTTGAATTGAGGACAAAAAAATTGCACATGACTATGTTTGATATGTTTGTTTGATATATAATATTCTGGGTTGATTAACATTGTGTAATTAGTGACCATTTCATGTTTGAAACATGACATTAAAATACATGATGGCTTTTATTTCATGATCACTTTAGGTAAGACCCTAAACCATGGTATCATTTGAAGTGCTTTCGAATGAATGTTTGAATAAAAGTTTTTTTTTGTTTCTTCTATTATTTCTAGCAGCATTTCTAGAAATGATGAGATGAACCAGGGATGTTTTTTCCTTTGTATGTTCAACTATATTGCTTTAATGCAGCAATACAGTTTAAATAATTATGATAACATATTTAATACAGCACTTTTCATGACACTTAAGGTCCATAAGGTAGGGAGGTGCCTGATTTTTGAGGGCTTTGTGAGTGAGTAAAATAATTTTGAATTGAATACTTTTGGTGACAGGGAGCCAGTGTAGTTGTTGGAGGACAGTTGATATGTGGTTGCAGGAGCATGATTGCATAAGGAGTCATTCGGGCCTAAGATCCAGAGAATTGTAGATACATGTTAGGTTTACATTACTAATCTCTCTATCTTCTAGATCTTTTCTGAATACATACACTATTATTTAACCTGAAATAATCTATTTTTGTATATCACGTACATTCAGAGTTCCACCATATATCATAGACATCACCATCCATTCTTATCAAAAATGTTTTCTGTAAGTAAAACCAAAAATTGAACAATTTCACATTTTTTACCAAAATTATATTGTTCAGAGAACTATCAAAACACAATTACAACTACATTTGTTTGGCTAGGAATGGCTTATGTAAAACTCTGTTCATATAAAGTATTAAACAGACCAAGCAACAGCAAATGAATCTCCAAATGAATCTCCAAATGTTACATTGTGTGCTTTAGCAAACCTAATCATTTTGTCATTATCTTAGTTTTTAATTATTACTGTTTTTAAAATCATTTATTTGAGCCTAATTACGAAGTAAAGTTCCTATTTAAATAAGTCTAAAAGTTTTCTACATTTTTAGTTCCCCATTTGAATTTTAAGTTTCAACGTAAATCTATTATTTTAGACTAAATTACAGGCATGTTTGTATTGTTTCCTTTTAGATGACACCACAATGCACTTCAGAACAAATTCACAACATACAGTAATTTTCACAGGACATTTTTGGATGTCATGTGGAGTCACTTCAGCCAGCTAATAAAAATGGTACATTAGTAAACTCTTTTCTTTAACTTAAATACAATCATTTGTCTATTAACTACCACTTTATACTATTTAGGATTTCCTGCTTTTTCACAAAGCAACTTTGCAAAGTTTTGGACCAAGAGACCAAAAAGAAGGGTAGCTGTTGCAAAAAAACTCCCTAAAATAGAAAACAAACTCCAATAGAATCCAAACTCGGCAGGTTCCCATCCTCCTTGTATGACTGGAGGGATTTTAAATAAGCATAAATGCATGAAGCATGAATAAGAATGAATTGCATTAAAATAAAATACAATTTAATTAAACTAATTCATGATGAATTTTAAAAATAATTTGGTTGCAGACACCAGAACCCCATCAAATTTGTTTGGAGCGATAATGTTCGTGCTTCAGCTATAATCAGGGGTCTCATTTATAACTCTGCATGGATTATGGAGTGAAATTATACATAAAAAACATTTTATAAAGCCATGTGGTATAGACATCTGTTTTCCGGTTCCGATTTATAAATCTAAACCTACTTCAAAATGTGGGCATGTAAACCAGCTTCATATTCCACCACTGTTCCACATTAAAAGGCAATTCGTGCAAATCATTCTATTAATATTTAAAATATGGCCATCTTTTTTTCTGAATAGAATAATAGAGTTATACAAAGAGGAGAACATTTTATGGATCTCAGTAGTAAACACAAAATGCAGTTCATGCAGTTTTATTCTTAAGAAAATCCAAACCTACAGGGTACTGTGTGAAAAAATGACTGAGCAATCCTTAACAGTAAGCGGTTATTTAAAAAATGGGATAATTTCTGAACCTCATGAACCAACTTTAAGGCCATCCACTTGGCCACTTTTAAGTCTTATTTTTGTTTTTCTTAAACCATTCAGTGTATTTGCTTTTGTTTTTGAACCATTGTACTGCTTTAGAACCCTAAGTGCACTTGTACTTGAGGTTATGAACTGATGGTCAAACATTCTCAGCAGAATTCATGGTTCAAAATGGCTTTATAACTTTATTCCAGACTAAATCTCAATTACTTTGTTTCTCATTTGGTTCTGAATTTCTTTGAATTGCATTTTTCTGTCACGCTTTAATGGATCTTTTGATCTACTTCCTTTAGTCTGGCAGGTCTTATTTAAGTGATTGTTGATTGAGAACAGGTGTAGCAGTAATCAGGCCTGGTGGCTAGAGTTATTGAACTTATATTTCAAAAAATGTGATGAACCACAGTAAATTTATGTTTTAAAATTTGGTGATCACTTTTTTACAAAAGGCCTCGTAGGTTTGTTTTTTTCCCTTTTATAATAAAGACCTTCATGTATAAAATGCATTTTGATTGTAATTGTGCTATCTTTGTCCAATATTTACACTTGTTTCGTGATCTGAAACAAAGTGTGACAAAAATGCAAAAAATAATAAATCTAAGAGCAAACATGACTTCACATTACTGTAAGTGTGTCGATGAAAGTTCAGTTGATTCACACCACTGGGACTGCAGTCTCTAGAGGGTTAATTGATGAATCAATTGTATTTCATCGACTCGGTTTCTTTACAAAAATGCTTTGACAAAGACTTCACTTAAAAAAAGGCACTTTATACCACTTTATAAATTCAGCTTTTATATAGAGAACAAAATCTGTGTCTATTCCATCTCTTATGACAAACTGATTTGGCTAGTAATCTGTCTTTCACTGCTTTCCTAATTTGCTTTATTTGTTTTATATTTGTTCGTTTTTCATTTGTTGGTTTGTCACCAACGAACACTATTAAAGCTAATTTATCTTAAGGTTTCCTACTTATAAAATTCATCATAATTTTACAATTACCATACCATGCCTTCGACCTGCTCAATATTTTTGTTCTGGAATCCTTAATGTTGTTGCAAATTTTGTATGCATAAACATATACCCTTAGAATATCCATTAATATATTTGTCATTTTGATACAGTTGTTCCTATCAGTCTAACTGTGTACGATTTCTTGGAGAAAGAGTAGGATAAATCCTGAAAATGCTATCACAATGTTGAATAATTTTAGATTTTGAGAAGAAAATATTACATTTTTTATATTTAACATTTCATTAACTTAAAAATGCCAGTTTATGTTTAATATTCTGTATAAGTTTGTATTGTTTAAAAAAAATTAAATGCAGGGTGGGCCCTTTATATGGATACACCTAAATAAAGTCGGAATGATTGTTGATATCAACTTCTTGTTTGTAGATTTTTTTTTTTCATGTTTATGACTATTTACAAAAAGTGTTCAAAGTGCTGCACATTGTGTTGCATTGTTAATGCAACAATCTTCTTCAACCCTTGACACAACAACAAGAAGAAATACTAGTACATGCTTCCGGTATCCTTTTGTTTCAGCACATCTCGTATCTTCACTTCAAAGACAATTGTCTTCAGATGACCCTAAAGAAAAAACTCTAAAGAGGTCAGATTGGGAGACCTTTGTGGTCATTTAACTGGCCTATGACGACCAATCCACTTTCCAGAAAACTGTTCATGTAGGAATCCTCGGACTTGATACCCATAATCTGGTAGTGCACCATAAAAAGGGCAACACATGATCATGCAGCAATTACATATATCCCGTGGCATTGAGATTTCTATTAATGAAGTGACAAGTCCCACTATTTTTGTACCCCATACCCTCAATTTTTATTCAGTCTTTGGGGGATCTAGGCACTGTGGCTTAATCTCTGACCAATAGCGGTGCTTAAGATTGTTAACTTCAGCATTCACAAAAAAAATCTACCTCATCACCTGATCCAATTTTTGTTTTTCCCATTTTGCAAATTCAGTGTGCCGATCAGGGTCATCCTCATTGAGATGCTGCAGCAGCTGGATTCTTTGAGTAGATATTCGCTAAAGGGATGTTCAACTGATTCCAGTCTCCAGTGAGATGCGGCGAGTTCTACTGCTGTTGGCTCTTGCTGAAGGAAGCTAGGACAGCCAATGACGTTTCTTAATTGACAGTTTCCTTGCGTCTACATTTTGGCAAATCCAACACTGAACTTGTTTCACGAAAGCAGTTTGCTAACTGTAACATGGGAGATGGGTGGTCTTGTATGGTGTCTTGCATTTAAATCTGCAGCAATGACCCGGATACTACGCTCACCAGACATCAACACAATTTCTATTTGCTCCTCACATGATAACCTCTGTGACATGTCAATGGCTGTAAACAAAGAAAAACGTGAAAATAACTTATAAAATAATAAAGTTACGTTAACCAACCATTGTTTTCCTTGTAAAATTCTTGATAAGTTTGATGTGTCACATTGTGCTATTTCTATTGAAAAAAAATCCAAAATGGCCGACTTTAAAATGGTCACTGTGGTCACCACCTACCTTAAAAAAGTATACCACTTCTATATGCCACAAACAGGAAGTTGATAACACTGACCATTCCCATTTTATTTAGGTGTATTCATATAAATGGCCCACCCTGTATTTTGTTTGCTTTAAACACTTTAATTGTATAACAGTTGTATGACTGTCCCTTAACTTTTCCCTCAACTTTGAGATAAACTTTAGCCTGCAGTAAATGCAACACTAATAGTGACAAGGTACTGGACCATATATATTTGCACACTAATCCACAGATCCACTGATTTAAATAATTCGGACCACTATATAACTACAGTTGTTGTATATTGGTATGGTTGTAACTGCTTTGAACTCTCTAGTTTGTGTATAATGAGTAATTGAGTATATGGCTCTTTGGCAAGCTTATTTTTTCTTTCTGTAACTAGGTACATATGTTTGTGTTGCCCACTTTCAAATTCCAAATATTTCATTATCTTTCCAATTCTTAAGTTTTCTTAACCCCCCCCCCCCCCCAAATAAATAAATAAATAAATTAAAAAATAAAAAAAAATGGCGTTTTGAAATTGTAAATTTGTGAAAAGAAATCTAAGAACAAAAACACACAATATATCTAATTATAGCAGATTTTGAGAAGTAAAATAAGTGGATAACTGTGAATTTCAGTAAATAATTTTTTTTTTGTTAAAATATGTATTGTTAAAATGTTTTTTGAATGCATTTCATATTAAAGTGGACATATTATCTATTCATCCATCCATTAACTTCCGCTTGTCTGGCGTTGGTGTTACAACCGCCAACAGCTCTACTAGGGGAATGCTGTAGCATTCTGAGGCCAGTGGGCGATATAATTTTGCCAGCATGTCTTGGGGGTTTGGGTCTCCTCCCAATTAACCCTGCCTGTAACACCTTTCCAAAGAGACATCCAGAAATCATCATGACCAGATGCCTGATCCACCTCAAATGATTCCTCTCGACAAGGTAGCAGCTTTATTTTGATTACCAAAATTTTTACCCAGTCCTTGAGAGAGAAAGTCCAGACACCATTTGATGGCTGGTTGTTTTTGCAATCCCTTTTTTCAGTCATTACTTGCTGAGGGAAAATAGATAGACCAATAAATCAAGAAACACAACGGCAAACAGCAGCAACATAACCCTGAGGTCACCAAACCAAACACACTCGGTCATCTGGCTGCACCTAGAAATTCTCTCCATGAAGATTATGAATAGAATCAGTGACAGAGGGCAGCCCTGAAAAACTCCATTTGTACAGGGACTGAATGGCCCTAGGATGAAGCCACATGAAGCACCTCCCACAGAATACCCAAAGGAATACAGTCAAATGCTTTCACCAAGTTTACAAAGCACAAGTAGACTGCTTAGGCAAACTTCCATTAACTCTAGAGGATCCTCAAGAGGGTAAAGAGCAGGTCCATTGTTCCATGGTTAGGATGGAAACAACACAGATCCTCCTGAATTGAAAGATCGGCCGTCACTTGCAGTCTCTTCTTCAAAACCTTTGCATAGACATTAGGTAGGCTAGGTAGACTGAGAAGTGTAATTCTGTGGTAATTTAAATGTACCCTCCAGTCCTCTTTCATAAAAAGAGGCACCACCATCCCAGTCTGCTTATCCAGAGGCATTGTCCCTGATGTCCATGCAGTGTTGAAAAGGTGTGTGACCCATAACATCCAGAGCTTTGAGGTACTCCAGGTGGTTCGCATCCAGCCCTGAGGCTTTGCCGCCAAGTTGATTACTAATTACTATAGCAACTTTGGAGCACAAATCAATCATACTCAATCCTCACCTTGGGTGTCCACCAAAGGTTTAAAGATTACCACCATGACCTACCTTGCAGCCACAGCGATAGCCAGCCACCGCGACAATGGCAGAGTGGAATATGGTTCCTTCTAACTTAATGTCCCTTTCCTTTACTAAATTGTTGTTGACGGATGGAACAGACTTGGTACCAAAACCAAACAGGATTCAGAAAAGTGTGGACTTAGCAGGCCTTGGAGAGCAGACCAGGCTTGGTTACTGGAAGTCAGACAGGATTCAGAGGAGTGCAGACTTGACAGGTCTTGATATCGGACCACACTTGGATACCGAAACCAAACAGGATTCGAATGCAAACATAGCAGGCCTTGGAGATCTGAAATATTACACAGAAGCCAAAAAAGGTGCTACTATCACTAAACAAGAGAATGGATAAACACAAATGCTACTAGCTAAGCCAAAATTTTGCAAGTTTGTTAACAAACTTATGTTAACTGACACAACCCATAATTAACAAAATCCTTAACACTCCTTAATTAACCATTCCTGATTCTAATACCAAACCTGCTACTAAGCCTGAATTAATGGCTCATCTGAAAATTCAACAGATACCCCAACAGATGGTAGCTTATCCCTGATGGACAATGTTTCACAAAATTTGTTGTGTTGCCAAATGATGACTTACCAATAGTCCTTACCAAGTCTTGCTATATTCAGACTTAGCATTGTTTGGAAAGCATAATACATACTAATGTTTGTAAGAATTGAACATATGGCCTAGGAGGCATTCTTGTGGACATTCAAATTGACAAGAATAAACTGTGAAGAGCTTTTACATAATTCAATTTTAAATATGTTATACCCCTCCTTTCCAATATATGGATAATTATTTATTACAGAATGTCATAAAATTGCTGGTTCATCCGAGAAATCTTACTATGTACTAATTGTACTAATGTTACCAGGTTTGGTCACATTTGGGTATTCATTAAAGAAGACAATGGCCGTAGAATCATTGACGTGATTGTGATTTATGAATTAAGGACTTAAAATTTTTAAGCCGATCTTCACACACTATCAATCACTAATTCTCTGCCTCAATTATCCCTACATGTTATACGTAAACTGGTTTTGGGCCTGCCCTTCTGTTACTCATATGGAAAGTCTAAATCTGAGAGTCTATCTGAACAATCTGAATTATTTTCAACCATTTAAAAATTGACAAAGGTGAGGGTGGTGCTTGGTGGAACAAAACAATACTGAATAGATTGAAAAATTCAAAAGCAAGACAAACAACCTAAAACAGTCATGCCACCAGGATGCTTTTTTTCTAATTTTAGAAGTATTTCACTGTATTGACACATACTTGATACATTGATAGAATTAAGGTTGAATTTTACCAATTTTTGGCCAATTGTTGTTCAAAATAAATGGGTTGAGTGACTTGTTCCCCATTTTTGCAACTATACACTGTGCACACAGCATTACACAATGATCAGTTTTATAACAAAATATGAAAAGTTTTAGTTTAGTGAGTCTGCTGAGTTTAGTTTTGCATTACTTGATGCTTCTTCAGTACATTCTCATATTACACTAAGGAAACCAGCATGAATTCTTATTTGAATAGTTTAGAACAACAGAGGGCTCGTACAAAGGTGTGCGTAGGTGATGAGGTAAATTGCACAATATACGACGGCTATCTGTGCTGCACAAAGTTCTTGTTTTTTTCTAAATATTAATGGAAGAAACATGCTCAATGTAGCATATGAAATTTGCTAACCAAAATCTTAAACTCTGGGAATTACATGCATTTTCCTGTGGCCACAAAAAACCTAATTTTATAGAGGGAAATCAAGTGACATTAACCTCTGTATATGCACCTGGTTTTGAAAGTCAGATTAAATCAAGTATAATCTATCACGGATTGATAAAACTTAATTAATTTATGATGAAGCCAATATTTTTGAGCTATGTGATGCTTATAGGCATATTGAACACAGTGGCGTACGTATACATTTTATACGTAAAAAGAAAATGTTTAGTTGGAAATTTTTACTGATCTTATTATTCAGTCTTAATAATAATAATAATAATAATATTAATAATAATAATAATAATAAAAATGATGATGATGTATCAGATTGTTTTCGATATTATTTCTTTCAGTTTTTTCTTTTTTTTCTTTCAGTTTCTAAAAATATCTTTAGTAAATGATTTATTAACTGTATAGTATTTTCTGGTTTACAAAGTATAAATCCAAAATGATGGCACAGCAAGGCAAATAATACATTGATACAATAATTTACATCGACTTGAATTGTGAACCTGAGATGTGTCATACTTTATCTGGTCATTTAATTTAGTAAAAACACTACATTCCTGTATTTCATGTCTGTAACACATTCTAAAGAAAGTTAAAGCTGGCAGCACAGTGGCGTAGTTTTTAACGCTAGAGCACCTAACCTTAGAGCACCCAAGGGTTGAATACGACTGGAAATGGGTAAAAAGTTATACCATCCATCGTCACCAATTTTTAAAAAACATTTTGGCATCAGGCAATGTAGTGTTTTAGCTTATATTTTCTTCCATTATTCCAGCAAACATATTATGTGGTGCAACAAGCAATAGTAAAGACTGTAGCATTTTTGTTTGGGAACAGATTAGAACTGCCCTCTTCTTCCACGGCAAATATTTCTTTAAGGTACATTGTTTTAAAATGTTTCAAGAATTTACCAATTTATTAACAAACTGGAGATCATCTGGCCATCTTTGCTCATAAAATAATTTTCATTTGTTCGTAACCATGATCACAATAACCTTTTGTCATCCCAACCCTTTTTTCAATAATGCAATAACTTAGGTTTTTTCATGAACACTGCTTTTTATGAAGTAAGCTTAAAACTTCAACTTATATGTAAATAGTTTTACCTCTTAGTTTTGTCATTGCGTAGATCAAGAGCCACAAGAGGATGTCATGAGACGCTATCCATATGGTGCACGCCCAATGTTCCCGCAAGACCATATCAGCAATAAGAAGGATCTGGCTATTCGTAAGGACAGAACAAGACTGCAGTCCAAGTTTAGGAGTATGGGTCACATGGAATCTCCTAGCATAGATAAACCTCAGCCTGAAATTGTAAGTATTACAATTTCAATTACATTAGCTTCAAATGATTGTGTCTTAATATATGCCCTTAAAGCAATAAATATACAGCAGTTCACATCTATTATAACATGTAACACATCTATGTATAACATTTCACATTTCTGCTGTATAATTGTGCACCGGTACAAGAGTTTTTATATTAGGTTTTTTTTTCAACAGGGACTTTGTCGAAGGAAGCTGGATGTGACTGTTCGGAGAATGAAGGACATGCCCAGGATCATGGCCCTTTCTCTCTATTTACCTAACTGTGACAAAAAAGGCTTCTTTAAGCGTAAACAGGTTAGAAGCACTGTTTTCATTTTTCTCAAGATACTCAAGATTTCTCAAGTAACTGTATTTAGGTTTTAAAACAAAGCTTTGTTTGAGGTACAGTGGTATTAATCCTAGAACACATAGATTGGAGGAGGGAATGAACCAAACTATTAATGACCAATCAGCGCCCTGACACTTTCCAAAATCCCATGCAACTCAGACAGCAGCAATACAATGAAAATCATTCCTAACTTTTAGCTATATCATTGTGTTTGATGGTTACTATTGCTGTTTTACTTTTTTATTTATCTTATTACTATTACTGTTTTATAGTTGTACTTGTAAAGTGTCATGAAAGACTCTCCTAAATAAAATTATATATTTTTTATTATAAAATCACATGACAAAAGTAGTGTGGGTGAAAATCACCCAGAGTTAGTGTACTAGTTAGTGTTCTAGTTAGTGTTCTTAAAACGTTGCATTTACTAAGCAGCAGGTGTGAATTGCTAAAAGAGTACACAGGTGAGCCTGAAGGTAATTCAGTTGTTTTTATTGTCATTTTAGTTAAATGATTGTACAGTACTGTGTCTGTTTGTCTGAAACATGTATGTGCTTCAAAGCATATGGCTAAAAGCTCTTTTTCATAACTAAGAAATAAAAAGTTCAGTTATGTAGAAATCAGTTATGTCCTTCACTACAAGAAGACAATTATTTTTGTGTACACCGAGAATAATCATGTGTCCAGTATCATGTGTAAGTATTTAGTTGTGTTTAGTGTTATACGTATAGTATTGGTATAAATAGAGATACAATTGTTTGTATATTTACTGTATATTTATATACAGGCACACACATATATCATACACAACTGAGCATTAATGCTAACCCTAGAATTTTGACTACAAGCATTATCCAGCTAATATGTTTCACCCGTAATAAGCATTTATACAAACTCCACTGTTGCTTGATTTAGTAGCAACTGAAAAGGAAGTTGAACCTTACCTGTTTAGTAGGATGAAAGCCTGAGCAGAGCATATCGTGATAGTCGTATTGGCACCTCCATAGACACAGTCAAAATGAAACATGCCCAGATCTTCTTGCTCAAATTGTGTGTATGATGTATGTAAAGATGTGTGACTTGCTACACCTTTGGCGCCAAAACTTACTTGATTACCCTCTACCAAATCCTTGATCCTCTTGACAAAGTTCTATACATTAGACTGTATAGGGGCGATCGCAGAAGCCCAGTAACGCCATTGATTACAACATTTTCATTTTTAGGAATATTATTAATCTTACATTAAACAAACAAAAATACAAACTTTAAGCGTAGCATTTAAATGCATATATACATATGCATTTTGTACACAAGTACAGAAATAGCATAATTGTTCACACTTGGCACAACGAACATTATCAAATATTAATTTGGTAGGAAGGAACACAAGTGAACATCTGTAGAATGAATTTGGGAAATCACTTGTTCTGGCATACAAAATGCTCCTGAAATGCTTACTTTTATATGAGTTTTAGCAATAATAGTTTGTTAATTAAAGCAGCAGTCCATAAGATTTCTTTGTTTATCATTGTTTATCACAATGCCAAAAGCTACAAATTATTTGTAAGGGAAAAGCCCCCGCTCACCTGCTGAGAGGCATTTTAATCCCTATTGTTACACTAGTGACCCACACGCAGAGAGGAAGAATGAATGGAGTGTGAAACTGTGAGTGTGTGTAGAAGATGAAACAATTTCTTAAGAAAATCACACACTCAAGCATGGGGTACTTTTGTGCATAGTCCATTAAAAAGTCTGTTCACTCCCAGTTAAAACATGTTAAATGTTCAGTTAAAACGTGAAAAGTAGAACACAGACTAAAGGTGATTGTGCAGCTGTGGAAAAAACAGAGAAAATAGTTTTAAATCATTTTAAAAGTAAAAAAGCACAAGGTACCAAAGCAGGAAATACGGGTTAGAAAAGAAATAGTGCGAACAATTAGCTGGTTTAATTATGTTATTGAGATTTAAACATTTTTTAATATTCCAATATGTTAAGCAAATATTAATATGCTATATACTTCAATGTCTCAAATCATAACACCAAAACTTTTTTAAAATGTAATCAGTTTTATCAGTTGTTAATGAGGTAAAATAACATTTTATTTAATATACATTTATAAAATTATGATTAATTGTGATAATATTTTTTTATGTATTTTCTTTCACTAGTGCAAGCCCTCCAGAGGGCGTAAACGAGGCATTTGTTGGTGTGTAGACAAGTATGGAGTCATGATGCCAGGAGCAGACTACAGTGGAGGTGACCTGCAATGCAAAGACACAGAAAGCAACCATAACAACGATTAAATGTTTTTTTAACAACTTGTTTCTATAATTATTATCTGTCATATTCCATCACCTGTCAGTTGGTGAAATATTCTGGAAAAGTCTGTCAGTAGTTGAAATGTAAACCTAAAGTGGCATCTGTATGCACTTTATTTGCTCATGTATATGTTGTAAACCAATCGGCTCTGGGACTTGAATGTCAGTAAAGGTCATTATATATTCACTAGTACATGCAGTTAAATATTTTATATGGATTTTATATGATAAAGCAATATTAAAATATTTTGTGACATCTGTATGATGTGGGAGTGGTGGCTAAATAAGATGGAGCAGTTCCCTCCGTTCATACATACTATGTTCTGTGTCAGTGTGCTAGTGTTAGAACACTTTAATCGCCTTTCTTTGTCAGTAGTTCCTGACTACAGGAAGTAAACTTTTAGTTTTAAAATGCTTGTCAATTAGAGATTAATGTATGTGCTTACTGAAACAGTTAGCTTTTTATTAAATATTTTCTCCATCTTAGCAGAAGTACTTATACAGCTTTGATTGTGAAATATGCAAATGAGTGGTATATGTAACAACAACAATAAATTATTATCTTAGAGCGAATGCAGCTATTTCAATTTATATTGGGTCAATTTCAACTAGCCATTTCTCTCATACTCTGGGTCTTTGGGTTCTTATGGAAATTGTAGTGCCTTTTTTAAACTTGAATGCATTTGAATACTAATTTACATTGAGACCACAAAGGAAAAATACTCACACTCAAAGCAGATTTCCGTAGTTCAGGAGAATATTCAAATAAAGAACAGGACTGGGGCAGCAAGAACATTTCGTACTTTTGCTATTTCCAAGCTGTAGAGTGTTTTATTTTGGTTAATAATAATGTATTTACAAATTATTAATAGATTATGAAACATACTGTAGATGTATAGGTTTTATTTAGCATTCAAGTGAGGTTCTCTGAAAATAGTAGATTAATCTTTATCAAGGCAAGGCACGTTTATTTTTATAGCACCTTTCATACACAGTAGCAGTTCAAAAAGCATGTTTCTCATTTAGATTTTTGGCATTTTAATCCTATAATCCACACATTCTTGTCATGAACACTGAAAATGATTAACTTTTTATTTCAAATAAATGATTTTTGAAATTATTTTCTTGGCTTACAATGGCTTAGCTAAACAACTTGTGAAGCCCAAATGTTCTATGCTGCTTAGTAAAACCGAGATTAATGGAAGCTGGGTGAGTGCAAATAAACACAAAAATCATATACGGAACAAAAAGAGAGACTTTACTAACTTTACTTTGCGTAAATATGCAAATTATTAATCTGATAGCTGTAAAGACAGAAACTATGAAAGGCAGGAAGTGGAATTATGATGTTCACAGAAAATATGCTAATGCTAATACAAATGGGCATATAATTATGATTAATAAAAAAACCAGTTTAATAGCAACGTTTTACCATAAAAAAATAAAAAATAAAAACTGGATAACTCAACCTAACTGCAAAAACATATCCAGAAAATCTGGAGAAATATGTATGTTGCTACATTTACACATGCAAATTAAAGAACATGAAATGACTAATACAGTAAGCAGTAGCCATATGTTCACACTATCCATAAACACAATTTTTTAAAGGCCTTAATAATTTCACAATAAAATTTACACTGTGATCCAATTATTTATATATAAATTAAGGTATTCATATAGTTTAATTACTTTAGGAAACTATAACAAATGTTCTTCAATGTTCTTTTTATGATAGTTTCAAACTGAAGTGATAATAAAGGTAGAGTTTTGCATTTCAGATTGTCATCGTGGGATATTTATTCACTTTGTAATAAAAAAATATTTAAATATAATTATGTAATCAAATAAAATGAACGTCCTTAAAATTTCTGCTCATTGTTTGTTAATTGATTCTGATTCTTTTTCTTTGCTACTGAATCAGCATATTCCAAATTGTGAAAATTAGCGACACACATGTGTGTATCTCTCTCTCTCTCTCTCTCTACTATATATATACTATACTACTATATATATATAGAACCAAAAACTCTCTCTCTCACTCTCTCTCTCTCTCTCTCTCTCTCTCTCTCTCTCTCTCTCTCTCTCTCTCTATATATATATAT
>JAOTRQ010049843.1:0-15499 GCA_028565875.1 Hoplisoma paleatum
TACAGCTAATGAGCTTATGACTGCTCAGACTGCAATTTTTATTTTATAAAATAAAGATTTTTTGAGTGATGATAAATAAATCTTGATTTGATAGTGTGCTAAAAATCTAAGTGTGCAACAATGATACGACTTTTATGTCACAAGTTTCACAATATTGTGACAAATTACCAGTTTTTAGTAGTCCTGACCCTGGTAGAAAACAAAATACAACATTATTCAACAAAAAATTTAATAAAATATATTCTTTGAACAGTCATTTCGTTAGTTTTTTTGGAGCAAGCTAAGTCAAAGTAGCATGTCTTTTTCTCTGGCTCCATCTGCTGCTAATCCTGTTATCTTTTAATATTCATAGTCTCACCGGTTGCCTTTTTTATTAGTTGTGTTCATTTTAGTAATTACATTAAAAAGTGTTATTATTATGTTGGCTCAGTAAATGTCATATTTAGTATTAAGGGGTGTTGGCTTTTAATATTGGTAAAAACTAAAGAGCTCAGTGAAACAGAACTATTGATGGAGGCAGTTATCAGTTTCAGGTATGCTGATGGAATTGTTTCATATGTTACATCACCAGAACAACTACATGAGCAAGTGTGACTTATGAATAAGACTTTGCTGCAGTATAATATAAAAATCTCTAGCAAAACCGAAAGTAATTATAACAATTAGAGAAGCACTCAAAAATGGTGCAAGGTTGAAGATGGTAACAAGTGTACTAATCCACTCAGGAGTACCAAAAAACAGTAGTTTGTGCTGATTTGTTGGTACATTATTGCAGGAGTGCAAACAAAGCAAAATAAAAGTAAATTAACTACTGCGTCTTTAAATGAAGCTGTTGAGGTAATCACGTGATTATTTGTGGCGACTGAAGCGTTAGGCGTCAGTCATCACGTGATATTTTCAAAACGACTCATACTCTGATAATCGGGTGGTACGTTAAGCGTGTCGTATGTTTTATTTCGAGATATCGGTTTACATTTGTATTAAAATATCAGATATGATGCTGTAATATGATATTGCGTGATTATGTGAGGGAAATGTCAGGCTAACTTTCACATTTGACTAAAATAAGTCTGTCACAATGAGTTCGTTCCCTGGTCGAATGCGGGAGTATCCAACCATCTCCATTGATCGATTTGACAAGGAGAATTTACACGCCAGAGCTTATTTTCTTTCTCATTGTCATAAAGGTGATGTGACGGTTTCCTTTCGACAATAAAACATTTTATGCAATTAAATGCAATTCAAATGAGCAAAACTGTAACGTGAATGTCTTGCAGATCACATGAAAGGACTGAAAGGACCTTTACTGAGAAGGAAACTCAAGTTTAGGTAAGAAGCATTTAGTATTTTAGCCCAACACTGGCTGTTTTTGTTAGGTCCCTCAATGCTTGTTTGTTAGGATTTTAACGTTTCGTTTTATACTTCAATTCATGACAAGGTCGTTAGTTACTCTTCATCAGTTCTATCAGACACAGTCATGATTTATCAGATATG
Organism: Hoplisoma paleatum; assembly: GCA_028565875.1. Classification (NCBI taxonomy): domain Eukaryota; kingdom Metazoa; phylum Chordata; class Actinopteri; order Siluriformes; family Callichthyidae; genus Hoplisoma; species Hoplisoma paleatum. The sequence continues at coordinate 1,495 of JAOTRQ010049843.1, forward strand.
ATTAGTTAAACATTTGGCTTCTCACCACAGTGGATTATGGGCTTATTATTGATTTGGCACCATTGTAACATAATAATAATTTCATAATATAAAACTATTCACTCTCCAATATTCACTGGCACTTGGTACAAACTAAAGATGTGTAGTTTTATACTAAAGCAGACTCGTTTATTTATGAATCATTTGTTTAGAAACAGTAGTTACAAAACCAATGGTAAAACATACACCAAAATCATACCTGTCATTTTAAAATGTGCACATAAACTGTAAATAATGATGTTTAGTTCTAGTTAGTAATGTATGTTCTAATATGTATAAACTAAATAATTTAAACAACCTACTTTTATGTTCTAGTTTAACTGTCAAGTTGTATTGTTCATTTGTCACTAAAGAGCTTCTCCTGAGCAATCCAAAATACAGTTTCTGGGAAGATCACATTGTAAGTGCTTAATAAATTCTTATTAACTAAGTAAGTAAATGTCTTATATCATAGATGTGATCTGATTTGTATTGTGTTAAGATTAATTTATTATTTCAGGTTGCCCTAGAATTGGACAGTCCAACACACATCTCACTAATTGATGAAACCACAGGAGAAGTAAGCAGTGCATCCGTTCATTAAGTATTTTAATGAAAACACAAATGATATATAAATTATCTACTGTTTTGTTTTGTTTTAAAACAGTCAGAGGAGGTAGTTGTGACTTTGCTACCAGCTGGCCATTGTCCTGGATCAGTCATGTAAGCAGTTAGTGTGATATTTTAAATAACTGCCACAGACCTATGCCATGACGTGATTAAAAGCCTTGTATTATATTTGATGACATGTTAATTTTATTTAATTGTTAATGTATAACACATTAATTTAATGTTGCATGATGCAGCCCAGGTTTTCTACATTACAAATGTTAAAAAAATGTTTGGCATTTGAAAAAAGACATATATTTGAAATAAAGTCATATTAATTGTTTGGGCAATTTGCATTTTGTCAGAGCACAGATTTAATTGGTTGTCCATCAGTACTTTGTGAGTCAGTTAGCATGTCAGTTTTAAATGTGCAGAGAAACACCATCTGGCTTTCTCCCTTTTTAGGTTTCTGTTTGAGGGAGATCGGGGTACAGTGCTGTACACTGGAGATTTTCGGTTAGCAGTAGGAGATGCTGCACGAATAGAGCACCTGCACTCTGGAGACAGGTGCGTATGCTGGAATAGTTTAGTTTGACCCACTTTAAGTTTCCTAAACCTTATGTTGCACAGCGACTAATAGGCTAACACGCTCTTAGAGCGTTTCTTTTTCAGAAAACTAAATTTGTACAGTATGTTAAATGCCAATAAAAAGCGAGTTATAAAGAGTTATAATCTGATGCTTTTATTTGTCATATAGAATTATAGTATTTTTCCTATCCGTTTTATTTCTTCACAACCGGGGTCAGCATTTGTGTGGTGTACCTTGAAGTGGAGATGATTTAAGGGCCTTATTTAAATACCCCATAGTGGCTGCATGGTAGAGTTGAGCTGTAATTGATAACCTAAAGCTCTAGCCATTAGGCTACCACCTCCCCAAGCATATCCAGTATATTCATTTTTTTTTCAGAGCAACTAAAAAAAACAACAAAAATGTTTTATTTGTTGGATTTCAGTTCATGCAATACTTTAAGTAGCCAATTAAGTTGGGGCAGTAAAGCATCTTCAACGAGGGCACTGACAAAAAGCCATCTTAATGGTTTCAGCTGCACATTTGTAAAATATATATTTAAAAAGTCAATTAAATATTAATTGTTTCTGAAGTAATAGTGATATTTTAACATAGAGGTTGTGTTTGTGAGATTAGGTCAGGGGTTGGTCATATTAATTCATGAATCGCCAGTGCAAAACTAAATTCAATAAACATTGTATTCAACACTTTTAATCCATTCTGTTTGTAAAGATCTTTTGAATCTTTTTTTCAGAATCAAAAACATTCAGTGTGTGTATATTGACAGCACATTTTATGACCCCAGATATTATCAGATTCCCAGTCGGGTAAGTTTTTATTTGGTTTGTTTACTTTGTATGAGTAGCATGTTAATATTAAAATTGTTTAATACTAATAAAGTTGTCATTGTATTGTATCACTGTTCTTTAGGAGTCTTGCTTAGCTGGTATCAAAAAGTTGGTTCAGGATTGGATTTCTCTAAGTTCGTACCATGTAGTATGGTTAAACTGCAAAGCAGCATATGGTTATGAATATCTCTTTACCAACTTGGGAGAGGAATTCAGATTACAAGTTGGTGATTCTTTCAAAGATTTTGTTTTGTAAAAATGAAATCTTGATTTTTATTCTAAAGGTGAATTGTTATACGCTCTGAAAATCAATCTCCTTTTTTTGTAGGTCCATGTCAACAGTTTGGTAATGTACAGAAAAATGCCAGATATCATGTGTCATGTGACTACTGACAGAGCTACACAGATCCATGCCTGTAGGCACCCCAAGGCATGTTGCATTCTAGATTGCTTACCTTCAAACATGTTTTTTAATGAAATGTAATTTTAAAAGCTGTTGCTTTGCTGTTATTGTGGGATATGCTTAACAGGATGATGAGCTGTTTAGGGCGAATAGGCTGCCATGTGGCTCTGTGGCTCCAGATGGCACCCCACTTCGCATTATTAGCATCAAACCTTCCACCATGTGGTTTGGCGAAAGAACCAGAAAGACAAATGTTATTGTCAGGTAAGTACAAATTATCACAGTATAACACACACACACGCACCCTCTGTTGACATTACTTTGATTAAAGCTCAGTTCTTCCAGCAGGATTTTTTTCTTACTTACCGGTAGTTACTTACATAGTTGCATCCTACAACAAGCCATTTTATTCACAAAGATAAAGCAGCAAATGGAGCAAATTTTAAAGGTATATTTCAGAAAAAAGTGTACAAAACAAATGAACAAATAGGGAATATTAACAATACCAAGAACTGGACATTTCTCAAGAATTTATAAAAGGCAGGAAGAAATCTGGGTGGAACTCTGGCCAACTGGCTGAAATCAGCAATAAATGAGCTGAAGGAATGTCTGGTATTTGCCTGTGATTGGTTTTGAAACAGCTTCTTTTTTCATATCCAAAGAGAAATAGATTGTACTGTTCAGAATCTTCTTGCCTTGCGGTATTTATAATGAAATGAAATTAATATATTTTAGGCAGCTTTGGTATTAGATAGCCGTATGGTTCATTACAGAAATTGAAATTGTCCTGTGTTTGCTTGCAACAGATTGGTGACTACTGGTTCTGGTGTTTAGTGTATATGCTCAGTGTTTGCCACCATGACTCTAAATAGTAGTAAGCAGTAGTATAACTAGCTAAAATTAATGAATGAATATCTGAATGAATGAATGTCAGTTTTTTCCTGGTTAGACTTAATATGCTCTGTTTTCAGGATGGGTGGAAGCTCCTACAGGGCTTGTTTCTCCTTCCATTCCTCATATTCTGAGGTAAAATATTATTAAGTAAAGGGCTATCAGGTTTTTGAACATTATCCATTTCCATGTACCAGGCTCATCTATTATAGTGGCCTGAGCTCACTGGTATACGCAAACCATTTAATTACTGCCTTGGCATTTTTATATGTTAAAATATTGTCTGTTTAAAATGATTGAATCTGTAAGATGTGTAAAATGAGTTCATTAAATCAAGGTTGTTACTGATCATAAAGTGATCATCAGTTTTAGATGTGTGTTGTGACTTTTCAGATGAATCAGTGAGACTGTAAATGACAAATTATACCTGCATTGTAGCAACCAAGAAAAAGTTAGTGTTGAATATTATTTGTAATTTGCATCCTTTTAAAAATTAAACTTAAATGGAACATTTCACTTAACACATTTTAAACGATTTAATTAAGTTTGATATAAGTAGTCAGCTGTGTAGGCAAGTTGTATTAAACTCTATTAAAGTGTTATACATGTTTATTGATGTCATTGTGATGATTAATTGTTCATTTGTTTATAATCAGATCAAGGATTTTCTTTCCTACATCAGTCCTGTTAACATTTATCCAAATGTGATTCCACTAGGCCGTACAATGGAGGACGTGAGTGAATTGTAAGAATTTAATTGATTTTCTTTTGGATGTTTTATTTTTGATTATTCCATTTGGATGATCCATGCACAGCCACTAAATACTCAATAAATTAGTATCAGATTGAGGAACCTTGTATTTTTGTTATTTGCATGATTATACACAACATTAAGTCCATAAATAAATAGTTTGGACGTTTTCTAAAGGACTTCCAGTGACCAGCATAGCAATTTGAGACCTATTTAAGTAAACGCATGGCATATCAATAAGAATGAACTGAACATTTCTGTTTAAATCTCAGCTCTGCTACTGGGCACCATCAAGCATCTTAGTTAAACCAAACTATCTGTTCAAAAAGCATGGATAAATTGGAGCACATTTACATACACAGGAAAATTCTCCCCTCAAATTGTCAGAACAGAACAGCAGCAGAAGTCAAATGAAGCCAATTTCGTGCAAAACAAAATATGTCCTCATTCTGACTGTTAAACCTGATGGTGTTTAATCTGAATATTGTTTCTTTTTTTCAGGTTGAAGCCAATGTGCAGGAAAAAGTCTGAAAATGAAGTTGCGTATAAGCCCCTGGGAAAGCTCAAACGAACCAGAACACAAAACACAGAATACGGTATTATAGCTGATTTGAGCACTTTATTGTCTTTTGTGCATTATTCATACAGCACTGGATAATAAATAGACACCGATGGGCCCCTTAGTAAGGCTCTTAACCTGCAGTGGTTTAAATTCGTATTTATTATTAATTGTAAGTTGTTTTGGATACTTTCATCATGCTAAATGCTGACGATGTAAAATGTACAGCATTTAAAAATTCTAACCGGAGCTGTATATAACATGTTCATGTCAGCAACATAAAGTTCTGTTTACATACAGCCAACGCTATTTAGTTATATTGTGTTAAGACTCAAGGAACAACAATGGTAATCTGATAGTGATTAAGCTTGAACCAATGAGCACTTGATCACTTGTCCAGTGCATAAACCACTAGACTAGTACTAACAATGAGTCATAAAGTAAGTTTAGGTCAAACATCTTTGACGAACTCAAAAGGTGAAAACGGGATTAATAAACTGTCCCATCTTTGAACTGAACCACACTCCACCAGTCACCTTCCTCTTCTCCACAAACCAAAGCAGTGGACTGTAATTAGCATGCCAGCTAATGTCAACATGGCAAACAAATTATACTTATTCACTTTTATAAAAATTTAAATAAACGAAAAATATCATTCTGCTACGTAATTAATAGAGAAGCTGTGTGAATGAGAAGGCACTAGATGGCAATGTTTTAACGCTTTGTTAATAGGAGTACATGTACATAGGAGAATATTGGTAATTTGTAATCTTTATTGCGCCCTACTTGCATGTTGTTGGACTAGGGGAGGAAACCACAAAGACTCCATACAGAAATGAGTGTATTTGGTAATCAAACCCAGAACCTCCTTGATGCCACCCAGTGTCCCCTGCTGACTGAAGAAAACTCTTGTTACTAAAATCTAAGACAGACCTATTGCTCCTCTAACTGTTCCCTGGGCACTGTCACTAGACCTGCCCACCACTTTTAGCATATATGCTTACTGCCTCCTAGGGCATAGATTGGGTTGAATGTGGAGGCCAAATTCATCTGTGTGTAATGTGCAGTTGTGGGAACATTTATTCTTTTATAACATTTGTCTTATGACCTTATGCTGTATACTTGAACAACAAAATAGTTTTTTTTAAATGCACAATCATGTATGTCAATTCAGGTTCAAATATCACATTCATCACTCTAGAATTACTCTTGTCTCAGGTTCAGAAACTGAAGATGATTTGTTTGAGGAGATCGCTATAACGCCTAGGCGAAAGAAGCCTGCTGGGAATGAAATAAAAGAGAAAAACAGTCTGGAAATATTAGATCCTGATGACCATGAAGTTGAAATGAAACCAGATCTTGAAGCTATCATCCAAACATTCAATTATATGGATTGCACAGAATCTAATGATGATGACGATGGTGATGAAGTGGAAGAAAAGGAACACGCTGGTGATGCCTTATCTATGCAATCTTGTTTCCAGTCAGATGCATCATCTTTAGGAATTCCCCCACATGTTCGTGTTTCACAAGTGCTCTCTCCACAGAAGGCTGTTCCCTCCTGGTCTAGGTTTTTCACAGCAGAACCAGTTTTAACCGACGAGAGTGGGGACCTGGAACACAGTCAAAACAGCCAGACTCTGTCCTCGGATTATAGAACATCCCAGTCGCCTGAGCTTTTCGACAATGACGATGCGTCGGGTCACTTGACTTCATCTCAGTCAACACACGTTTCGGAAAGCCTCAGCCAACTGGACACGGAGCCAGTACAAGCAAGGCTCAGCAGTGACACCCTAATGAACAAACAATGTACCAGACATGATTTTCATTCATCGGTAGAAGCAAAACAAGCGTTATGTGACAATGGAGCAGAACACACAGAACCACTGTCAGACTCGCAGGTTTCATCTGACTTTGATCTGCCACAAACGCCGGGCTCTAAGGCCCCATATTCTGATGAACTGAATGAGCTGTACAAGAAGTTGGCAGCTGGTGAAGAAATTCTTACCAAAAATGTTAAGCAGAGATCAGATCTTAATACATAAACAAATTGTTACACTGTTCATATTCATAACTATTCATAACAAAACAGTAGTTGGTTACACAAGGTGCATCAAGGTTGTTTCAAACAGTCATGGACAATTTTCAATTTCAAGTTCACCTCGTTTGCATGTCTTTAAGTTTAAACGGTGGAAGTAAATTGTATCACCCCGTTGTTGTTTTTTTTAATTTAACTTGATCTTTTACACTTTATTTACAGTTATGACAACACAAGTTTTTATCAAACACACTCATGGGCAATTGTATACAGTATAGCAAAGTTACAATACTGCATCAGGGGTAAACCCATGCAGACCTGGGAAGACTGAGCACTCCAACTGAGGATCAAGCCCAGGATCTTTTTACTGTGAGGTGACTGTTACCCACAAAGCCATCATGCCACTTTGCTTAAATCTCAAATTAGCATACATTCAGATATTTTCACTGATTAATTGGTTTGCTTTGGTTGTGTTTCAATAAATTAATAGATGAATGCAAGTTGATGCTTGATAAAGATACAGAATATGCTGTCGGGTCACATTATTATGACCAGCTGCAGTGTAAAAGCATGGAGCAAGTCACTTCCTGAGCTGATTTATAAGTTGTGGAAGGCACTCGACAGATTTGGACATGAATCATTATTTTTGCAGATCATGTACATCCATGGGGCAGATAGGATACTCCAGAGGGACTAGTAATGTCTAAAATTGTAATTCTTTAGAATTAAGGTGGGCACATAGCCTTTTTAAAAGAAGTTAGAACAGGTCTAACGTGTCCACGATATTCATTGCACAAAATCACTCGCCGAGACGTTTCATTCTATCGAGCATAAGCTTCATTCTGAATGCCGTTTTTAGCATTCAGAATAAAGTAAACAGCAGGTCTGCTAGCTTTTAGCAAAGCACCAACACACTATGAAAGAGTGATTAAAAAGTCTATAATTGTACGTGCAAAGCAGTCTGCTGTTTAGTTTCTTATCAAGTGTTGGGATGGAGGAGGAGGAAGTACAGCCGACAATACATTTCCTGTGGGGCTCCTTCACTTGTAACTGTACCACTTGTCTAGTGCACGTGACAGTACGTGTGCAAAGCATCCGAACAGCGCCAATTTCTTTGATCTATCTGATTACTCTTAACAGTAATTCCTATGCAAATTCCATGCAGGGCAAAATGGCTTGTTTTGCTGACACCAAACAATTTTTAATGATTTACAGAAAACAGACGGATTTTATTTAAAGGAAGTATTTATAGAAGCAGAAGAAACCCACGTGGAAAAAATAAGGATTATTTTAGTGGAAAACCAGGGAAAAAATCTGTGGGATCACAACGAATGGCATGTTTACACTAAGGATCCTCGCCCACACACCGTGCTGATGCACTGCATGGCTCCAGATACTCATGATGACCTGCTGCACATGATTGCTCTTGATATCAGCTGGTGGTTATGATAATGATCTGACAGTACATAAGCTAGAAAAAAAAGCTTTGGTTTTAGATGTTATGGATGTAGACTTTCGTTCAGTTCAGCCTGTTGAGCTGATTAAAACCTACAAACACAAGTCAAGCTATTAAATGTTCCATTTTATATATATATATATATATACACACACATACATATGATATATACAAATGAAACTTTTTGTGATATTTCTGAATAAAAATAACAGAACAATTCTTAATGAAAAAATCTTTTCTTTAATGTCAAGTATATCAAGGGAACAACGTGATGATTTTGAAACACCTCGCAGGTCTCCACTGGGTGCCACACTGCAGGTGTTGTGGTTTATGAAAATGCTCTATGATGCAGCTGCAGCTGTTTCTATAGTAACAGCTTCTGATCTGCCACTACCTTGCACCGTACAAGTAACATGAAGTGAGCCATCCCTGATAAAAACACAAAACCACATTAGAACTTTGGCAAGAACATATACAATCACTAAGCTTGTTACATATAAACAGCCAAGTAACATTATTATTACCTACTTTCAAAGGAGTATGACAAGCTATCTACACACATACATACTCATTGCCATCATCTGTAAAAGGGGTGATTTATCAGCACTGCAAAAATGATTCACTTTTAGGCAATGGGAGGCAGTATTTCTGTAGTGGCTGTTTATGTGCTGCTGCATGAAAGTATTGTGAGCAAACAAATAACACCTTTTGAGAATAAAAGCAACGTGAAAACTGCAGTGCACCATTGATTTTAGAGGTAAACAACAAAGATTTAAAATAGCAGATCATAACAATAATTGTCATGAATTATATAATGTTAAATTAAGGTTTAACGAGTTATTTATAGCTACAGATGATTTATCCTGCTGTATTATATGCACCAAACCCTATCATAGCCATTGCTAATGAGGATTCGTTTCATTAGTGACTTGACTCATTGAGGGGATTAAATTATGTTTTAGATAGATAGATAGACAGAGAAAACAACAGTTGACTTACCTTTTCATTGTGACGACTGTGACTATATCGTGCATGTCCTCTTTGGGTTCGAGGTCCCTAAGCACAACCTAAAGAAGGCGAAATCAAAATCGAAATTACACATTCTTTATTTACCTGGCAACATGGGTTTAGCTTTGCTGCACATGGTTTGTCATGGTTCCTGCATATTCTCAAGTTTACACGAGAACAAGAAAATAGGCTACTTTACCTGTGCCAAGGGTTTCTGGGCTTGGTACAGATCAAGACATACAGAGGACAAACTGCCTGGGCCTTGCAATGTGTGCTGGCGACGGGCTGGAAGCGGTGTGCCAGAAGGAAACAAAACTGTATAGACCTCAGCCCCGGAGTCATCCACCTCCTGTAAAATAAAAGGCCTATGAACCAGTGCGTGTGCATTAGAGCAACACCATCCATAGGTAAATGCTCAGTTTATCTTGTAGGGATGTAAAAATATCACAATTTATTATTATCCAACCAGAACATTAACTAATAATGTGTAATAGTTTAACATTTACTAGGTTTTTTTTTATAAAGAAAACCCATTTCAAACACCGGTTTCTCATTTTCTTTTCAACTCACCTTGACTAGGATATCACTGGCACAACAGTCCACTGTGATCGAGTCATCATCCAAGACCAGACTCTCTTTGCCAACCAAAATCCCTGCTTGATTGGCTGCTCCGATTGGAATGACCTCATCTGGGGGAATGGAGCAAAGCAGCTCCACATCCGGAAACAGGTCTTTTATCATCTGCTGGAGTTTGGGAATTTTTGCTGAACCCCCACTCAAAACCACCTGCAATATTATAAATGTAATAGCCTCGATTTGCCACTGCTGCCAATGCTTTTCAGGATAACCACTTAATATAGATGAATTTACAATAATGTCCATTTTACTACACCGGAAGAGAAAACCGCTTAGTGGGGCCTCATAGCCTAACTTAAGGGTCTTGTAACCTAACCACTAGACAGCCGGCATAGCTTCAGGATCTAAGTAACTTTAATTAAAAATATTTCTGACAGACTGTACTTACATTCCTCAAAAAGCATGAAAGCTTTTCCAGCAGTTTAAGGCAGTATTAAGATTTAATAAGATGCTTTTTACCGTGTTAACATCTGAAGTGGAAAGACCGACTTGTTCCAAAAGCTTCCTGATTGGCTGGATGCTTTTATTAAACAGGTTTGAGCATATTAACTCAAAGCGTGCCCTGTTGAGAGATGAAACTTTTAGATTTAGATTAGATATGATAATTATACTATTTATTGCGTGTAGATACAAGCTCTGCATACCTCGATACATTACAGTCAAAATCCATGCCATCATAAAGTGAGTCCACAAAGCAGTTAGAGCTGCCTAGTGTGGATAGGGTGTGTTTGGCTACATCAGCGCTGTTCATAAGCTTCATCATGGCTCGGGGGTTACCACTCACATCTTGCTTATATACCCTTATAAATCCACATACAAAATAAGCTTAATTTGGGAGACACAAATAGACCAGGAAACTTCAGACAAGGCAGCCTGGTGGGTACTTACTTTTTGAACTCTGATGCCAGATACTGTGCCAGTGCCTGTGTGAAGCTCTCTCCTCCGGTGCTGTGGTCTGTGTGTGTTGCCAGCACTCTGTAGATCCCACTGTTCACCTCCAGAGCGGTTACACTTAGTGATGTTCCACCAAGCTTATAAACTAGCACATGGCTAAACACAGAAGGAGAACTGAATTAAATGAAAGATGCTTACTGAAGAAAATATGTCAATTCCTGAAGACCACATGCTGGACATTTCTAAATTACCCACTTTCAGCGCTCCTCTAGGAGGGTCATACCCTGTACACGCATCATTCCGACACAATGTGTAGTTTCTATTCACCATTACAAGGACAGTTCATTTAAAGATCCGAAGATAGTTTTAAAATGGTGAATTATTACTTAAAACAACCTTTTGCCCAATAGGATCGCTCATTTCACTGGTAGGTTAATTTGTGTGTCAATACTATAGCTACAAAAAGTCGGACTAAGCACTGTCACCTCACAGCAAGAAGATCCGGGATTTAATTTCTAGGTTGGGAAATCGGGGTCATTTCTGTGTAGAGTTTGCCTTGTTTTCTAGTGTCTGTGTGGATCCGATCTGATAAGATGCCCTCCAGTAAAAAGTCAAAATATGCTTGCCTTGTGAAGCTTCATATCAATAAAGGATCTGAAATGCATTTCTAAAAAGCTTCTAATTGAATCATCCATATTTCTCTTTGACACAAGATTCATGAGTACTTGCCTCTTTCCTGACGGAGAGTCCTGGCCGATGCCATAGGCCAGTAGGGCAGCAGATGGTTCGTGAATTAGCCGTAAAACATTAAATCCAGCTTCCTCTGCAGCATTTCTAAAACAAAACACCACAATAGTCATACCTTACACTTAAACAATTGTAATACATCTGTATGTTGAAAAACATATCAGTTCTGTACCTAAGTGCATTTTTCTGCATCTCGCCAAACTCAAATGGCACAGTGATGACTGCGTCTTTCACATCTGACCCCAAAGCAGACTGAGCCGTCTCTATAAAACATTACTTTCTTTAGAATGGTAACTAATATATAATAAATATAGTATGTATGTAGAGAATTAATTGTTATTATATTTCACCAACCTACCTTTCATTTTGTGAAATATCAACTTGGCCACATCCTTAGGAGTTACATACTTTGTTATCTCCCCAGTATCAATTTCATACAAAGGCATGTCAGCTTTAGAGACTATCTAAAATGATGGAAAAATTATGTAATGAGCACTGTTATTCGTTTCTTTTATTATAAATAGATTTTATTAAGTTATGAAGGCATTCACTATTTTTCCAGTTGTATCGTTTGTACAACCTCAGAACATACTATAAAAGTGAACAAGTCATATACACACTGGGCATTTGCTTTCTTCCTTGTGTGTCTGAGCATCAGGGTCATCATAGCTGAAAAAATAGAACGAAGAAGAAAGGTTTATCAAACAGTTCTAATAAAAGCATGAGCACAAATTAATATCATTAAAATATAAAAGGCAGTATAAAATGTATTGTATTCATGTCAAAACAATGTAAAAAAGTTTAGACATATAAGTTCTGTGTACATTAGTACTGAATATAATACACTGTCTGCCGGGCGCCTTACAGAAAGGAATCCTAAATTCAATTTCAGTCTAAGGCCCTCTGGAGCTTTCTGTGTGGATTTTGCATGTTCTCCCCATATCTGCGTGGGTTTCCTTCAACACTACAATGTCACGTTAAGAGGAGAAAAGTGTTTGTCGCTGCTACAGACAAACACTTACAAACATAGATAGATAGATAGAATGTACATGTACCTTCAGACTGGCAATCTGTTCCGAGTGTTTAGTGCATTCACCCAGTGTGTGTCTCACAGTGACTCGAAATAGGTTTAAGCGGTGGTATAACTACATAATTGATGGCTGGATGGACATACCGTCTGCCAAGTATCTGTTTAACTTTCACCACGGTGTTAGCTGCATTTCTTATTCTGCCCTGCTTTGCTGCAATGCCAACAATCTGTAAAAAAAAACAAAAAACAAATGAATCTAAGCTTAATCAGTCAATATATATACATACATACATATACGGAGAGACATAGATAGATAGATAGAATGTACATGTACCTTCAGCTGACAGAATACAGAGCAAAAAGATAAGTTTGGTGCTGTATGACATTTGCATTTGGTTGTATCCAAAGCTCAGGATGACCAATTGTGGCATCTTGGCATTGAGTGGCCTTAAACCAGCAATTTTTTTCTTACTAGTCAAATTCTTCGAGTTCTAAAGTAACAATGTCTGACAAATCAATACAACATAACTCAGGAAAATAAGCATTGTCCTGGCTGGTCGAACTCCAAAGTAGAGCTGCCAAACTTGGTTGACGTAAACACTAAAAATATGTAGACGGCAATACTAGAAGTTGACACATCAGTTTTTTTTCCAATGTTTATTAAGGTTCCCTAATGTTTCTAAAATGTGTCTGAATGCTTTTTTTTAACACGCGTGATGTCAGGAAGTCTCCGGTCTTTAGTCAACGACACTCAAAAAATGGAAGCTGCAGCCTAGCAGTAGAGCCAAAAACAAATTTACTTTACAAAAAAGTTACTTTAAATTAGATGAAGATAAAATGCTTATGTGTACACTCTGTAAATCTTTAATGGTATATTATGTTTCCATTCATCTTTTGCTATTAGTAGGGAAAGTATTTTGAAATTTATAAACTCATTATTAAAGCCATAAATACTTCTACCATACAATTTTCAATAAATAAGTAAGTAGCTATCGAAGTAAATGATTAGTAAATGTTTGTCTTATTTTTGTCCTTGATGCATCTTACCTGATTTACTTTTTTTAAACATTTTATAGAGTATGGAATTTCATATACACAGCAAATAAAGTTTTCATAAATTAGTGAAACCAATGGTTGAATGGTTAAAATTAAGATAATTTATGATTCATAATTTTTATCCTTTATTTCCCTGTCTTGCTCTTATAGGATAAGTCATTATAAACCTAATATATAGCTTTTGTAATACAGTATAAAGCAAAAACATACAACTTTACCAACATTTGCAACAGAATAATTTTTTTAGAAACATATTTATCAGTGGCATCCCTACTCATAAGCAATCAGACATAAAGTATACAGAATGGAGTATAAAGTAAAGTATGCAATTACATTTATTAAAATTTAACAGAAAGAAGAGCTATTACTGAAATGTATGGAAGCCCATTCCCGCCACCTAAAATAAAAATCCAGCACATATTTTTTTATCATTATTAAGTCAATTGCTATCTCATTATTTCGACTTACTAAGTCATTATTTTGAGATACTAAG